>CM036762.1:2257500-2415000 GCA_020796225.1 Arion vulgaris
ATCATCCTATTTTATGCCTTGTGAGATAGACCCGGTTTAATATACTTTCGATCATCATTGTCCAACCTTTTTTGCAACCACCCAGTAGGTGTTCTCCCCATGGTTATTTTCCAGTGGGAAAAACTGGCCGATGGTGCCCTCCCATGTTTCCCCAAAAACATGAAAGTTCCCTTCCCGGTCTGAGGAGGGAATGCCAAGTCTGGTGTAGATGGTGTCCATGATCTGGAGAAGGTTGGCTGGGTCTTTGGGCTGATTGAAAGGTTAGTTTGTTTCATCCTGCCAGCAAGCTCCTCCCCTCTGTCCCTTGGGTAACCCCAGCTCTGTGGTGACTATTGGGCACCGCACACTATAGTCTTTCCCCTTTTGGGAAATTTTCCCGTGCCAGTGGGGGGTCACTTGGGCAGTAGTAGTTGATTAAGTGAAACCTGTACTTTTTCCCAAAATGCAGCATCTGATATTCTGACCCCCCATGTACTCCCCAAACTGACATGTGGTGATGTTGTTTCCGGTCGTACCCATTTCTTCATTTTTTTGGTCTGATCAGCCTGGGGCCCCTGACTTTAAGGGGGAAATTTATTCAGGGGGCCCTTTTAAAAAGCATACATGTCTTGTTCTTCATTTAGGATGTTTTTGTTCTCTTTTTTGTGTCTTTTTGCTGTTCACCCTCAGCATTCCCGGGATTTTTTAAAAAATTGGCCAGTTGCCATTCCCATGCCTCCTGGCTCCGGGCAAATGAGAAGGACATCCAGTGTGGGGTTGGGGCCCGAGGTAGAGGGGCGGCACGCACCCGCCTGAGTGTCCGCACAGGGCAAAACCATATCTTTTTTAAAAACATAACATTTCATGCGTTTATGCGTGGGAACCCGATTGCTTGTGCCCTCTTGCTGGGTTCCTCCGACAGCACTCTTACGAGAAGCTGTGGTCTAACTCGAGGGATAGAAAAAATTGTAAAAGAAGTAGGAGATAAGACAAGAAAGATGCCCTCTCAAGAGAGAGGAGGGCTGCCATTTAACCCATAGTTGGGGATGGTAGGTAGCCAGAGCATTTACCACTCGCCGGTGAGTTCTGCGCTGTCACCTTATGAGGCCCCATCCTGCTCCCTGCCTTTGGTCTGGCCTTTCACCTGAGTCTGTTCGGCTTGGGTAGACCTGCCAGGAGTTAGACTCCCGCCGACATAGCCTGAAGGATCATCAAGGACGCAAACCCTCCAACCACGGTAAGGAGCTAATCTGGAGGGAACAGTATGATGACAAAGGAGGAAGAAAAAGTAATAGATATACATCAGATTTAGACAGATTAGTAATAGACATACTTAGATCTAGATAGATTGGTAGCTGAGATACATCACAATTAGATTTTAATAGACGTTTGTTAGATGAAAGTAGATAGGAAGGAACGTAGATATAATATATATTTATATGTAGACATACCGACTGAACATTATACATAAATAGATAGTTAGATGATGGAAGTCGAAGTTTATCTGTATGTTATGTTACGTTATGCTATTGACGTCATGGCACACTGCACATTCCAGCGTGCTCTGTCCTCTCGCCGAAGCCATCCCAAAGTCCATTTGTTCACAGTACTCCATGATAGTTGTTAGCATATCTCTCTCTACCACGAAGACGACACTGTCTGGCATGTCCAAACTTGTACCCATGAGAAGTTGATTAGTATATCTTCTCTCTACCACGAAGACGACACTGTCTGGCATGTCCACACTTAACGCCTTATTCTCGAACTCGTTCCAGTGTCTGAGACTTGCCCATGTCACATAATTGATATATGTGTGTGGGGAGGGGGAGGCAGAGGACGACCAAAACGACGAGGCAATAGAACATTAAAAATACATCCAACATGACAATACATCACACATTAGAGACTGGAGATACATCCAACGTGACAATACATCACACATTAGAGACTGGAGATACATCAAACATGACAATACATCACACATTAGAGACTGGAGATACATCAAACATGACAATACATCACACATTAGAGACTGGAGATACATCAAACATGACAATACATCACACATTAGAGACTGTCGATACATCAAACATGACAATACATCACACATTAGAGACTGGAGATACATCATACATGACAATACATCACACATTAGAGACTGGAGATACATCAAACATGACAATACATCACACATTAGAGACTGGAGATACATCAAACATGACAATACATCACACATTAGAGCATAGACTAAAGTATCTACTAACCTTCAAGAGCATAGACTAAAGTATCTACTAACCTCCAAGAGCATAGACTAAAGTATCTACTAACCTTCAAGAGCATAGACTAAAGTATCTACTAACCTCCAAGAGCATAGACTATAGTTGTATTCATCTCTACATCTCCATTTCTAGCTTCTATTTGAGGATTACTGTGTACCAGATACCGGCACATTCTACAATAAAAACATAGATACCAACATGCCAGTTTGACTGACACCACTTGACAAAATATATATATTTTAAAAACTTAACTAACACTTCATTTGTAATGTAACATTACATTTTCTAGAATATTTAGCAATAATGTAATCGGTCAAATCTACTTAGAATCACAATATCATCAAATAGCTTATCCTGAGCAGAACTTTACCACCTAACAGTCCTTCGGTATTTATCTCTCTCTTTGCCAGATGTCTCGCCTGTGCACCCATCATGCTCAAATCATCAGTTACTACTGAATCCTTTCTTCCGTGGTCTTCCACTTCTCTTCTAAACCAGGATGTCTCCTTCCATGATGGTCTCCTCCAGCCCTTCGTGCTTCTTTATATGTGAAATATACTTTAATTTTCTCATTCTTATTTGTAGCATCCGCCAGTTGTCTTTGATTCTGAGTTCTGTCTGAATACTCAGAGAATACTTAGAATACTCAAAGAAATATGCATTATAACATTCTACATCCATCAGTATGGATAGATATGCTGTTCTCTTTGACTAAATATTTCATTAAATACATACCCTAAGCCAGTTCCGGCTCGTGGTCATTGTTGGTGGTGGGGCCAGACAAATATTTCGGAAAAATCATGATTTTTGGGCTAGGTTTATATTTTAGTATTTACTATTATTTGTCTATTCCACGAAGTTATTCCCCCTTTACTATAATGATTTGGCGCCACATACGCAAATAACAAACGGGACAACGTTGCGCCAGGTAAGTGAGCTGGCACTGATCAAGACCCTACTCCACCTCCTCGTGGTGACCCTAGAAATAAACAAAAGATCATGTCTGGCTAAATGGGTAAGGATCGAGAGAGAGCTACTCTGGTATAGGTAATAAAGCAAACGCAGACACGCCTCTTTGGTCCTAAATACTAGTGAATGCACGCATCTTCTGCTGATGTTTAATGAAAAAAGTTGCATAAATACAAAGCAAATGTAAGAAGTAACAACGTACGAGTCGCGTGTAAGCGTATACTCTCCTCCTGAATCAATTGTCAACCATAATTGCCATCTCTCATTGCAAGAAAGCCGGACACTCTCCCCACGCACTATAGGCAAAATGGTAAAAACCCTATAATTCCGGGGGTTCAACAACAACTAAAATATATACCATATAATTAGGTACAAAAGAGCCCCTCAATCTACCGTTGCCCACAGTCCTTCAACATGAAATAGATACAATAAAACCAAAAAAACTTTGCTTTTTTTCCCACTGATAGTTAACCACGATTTTTTACTAAACCATTTTTATTGAAAGTCCTCTTTTTTTTGCATCTTGTTGCACAATAAAAGTTATTTTGATGGACGTTTAATTTCAGTTTTCTTCTATTTTAACGAAGGAAAGGATTTTCAACAATTCAACTTGATTCATTTCGAATTTCGAGTAAGCCAAACTTCAAAAGTAGGTCATAAACTTGTCAATCGCAAACGAGTGTGCGTTGTAGAAGACATATGTATATTGAATACGAAACGGACGATTACCGTTAACGATTAAATAATAGAGTTACATATTTCTATTATTGCATATCCGTTTCTACTATTTTATATGTAATTTTTATTCAATCGATAATTATCAAAGTACTATTTAATCAAGAGTGTCTTTTAACGTTAATTGGTTGATCGCGTAGGAATTTAGCTTCCGGTGAATACAATGACATAAATTGTTTGGCACTTATTATTAAAGGTAGGGTCAAAGGTCAGAGGTCGCAATGTTACATCGTCAGAGAGAATTTTAAAACGACCTGATAAAACATAGTGTGCTGATATATACGTCAAACATTATAGAGAGGCTGAATTTGAGACCGTATATAAAGTTTTTAAATTAATATTTATATACATTAAGATTGTTAATATTATGAATAAATTTATATTTTAGTGTTAAATATTCAAGTTTCAAAGCTAATCGTGTCAAGTTAAAAAAAAATTACGAACAAAAATTTGTTTAAAAATAAGTACACGTTAATTATTTTTGGTTGGTAGGCCTGTTCTACTGGCCCTAATGACCATGCGTATACTAATCAAGGGAAAACGCTGAATTTCAGATTTCAGAATGTGATATTTTAGCGTTATATATCAACTTTCAAAGCAATCAGTATCTCGTTAGTAATTATAAACAACAATGTCTGAAAAAAAAGAAAATGTATAAATTTTTTAACCCACTGGCCTCAACACCTCCTGCCCAAATATACCTAACATTCCCATAGACCCTAAACATACCTTCAAATAAAGCCCAGGATCACTTATTTAATATGGTTAAAAAATGTTCTTTTTCCCAGCGATTTCTGGTCATGCGTTTAGTTTATGTGGACCAAAAACTGGGCAGTCAACTTCAGGTATATCAGGTGTCCCCAAAGCTTAGACAACGGCGACATGTTGCTTCTCAGCTCATTCAGGAGGGGAGCAGTCTTGCAGGGACATGCTTTACTACAAGACTACTACTATTATTACAACCATCACCATCATTACCTCAATTACGACAACTACAGTTATGATATGGACAGCCCCTACTACTACCATTGATCAGCAAACACTACCACTACTACTGTCTCCTATTGATAATAATAAAATCATAATTAAAACAAAAATAATAACAATCATCATCATTTTATCCTCATCGGTATCATCACCAACATCAGCATCGTGATCATCAACATCATTATCCTTATCCGCATCATAGCATCATCATCACCATCAACATCACCATCAGCATCACCATCAGCACCATCATCATCCTATTTTTTTTCATATCAAATCTCTTCTTCATCAACAATCATCAATACCTTAGCACTAATATCATCCTTCTCATTACCATCATCATTCTTTTCATCTTTACACATCAACAAACATTTAGAAAGTAGATAACGTAGTTACTTGTTCTTTGTCAACATGTAAAACAAACTGTGAGTCATCAAACACTGGACTCATATCGTCAACATTAATCACATGTATGGTCAGTATTGTAGAATTATAATTATTTTTAATTATCACCCGTTTGAGAGAAATGTTAAGAGATATCAAACACCTCCACCTGTGCAGAGAAATGTTAAAAGATATCAAACACCCCCCACCCGTTTGTAGAGAAATGTTAAGGGATATAATGTATCTCTATTTTGTTTTGTCCTCATCCAACAAAACCCCCATCCACCCAACAACCCACCCATCGACATCCACCATCAACCCACCCGCCCACATCCACACATCAACCCACCCACCCACATCCACACATCAACCCACCTGCCCACATCCACACATCAACCCACATCCAAAATCAACCCACCCATCCACATCCGCCTAACAACTCCCCACCTTTCCCTCTCACCACATCCATCATTCAATACCATCCTCGTCCATCAACCCACCCACCTGTCCGTACGTCCATTCGACCGTCTGTCCATCCAAATGTATACTATCTAAATGACTGTCTGTCCAACCATGCATATACCTACCAAATGACTGTCTGTCCATCCATGCATATCCTATCAAATGACCGTCCGTCCAACCATGCATATACCTATCTAAATTGGATCGACGTCAGAGCCGTTACGTCAAAGCATCTTTTACCGTGATACTTATGAAGGTGGGGGGTAAATCTTTTACCTGTGATACTTAGGGAAAGGGGGCAAATCTTTACCGTGATATTTAAAGGTAAGGTAAATCTTACCGGGTATTTGGGGAAAGGGGAATAATAGTCTACACAACATCCAATACGTAGCCCCATCCAGTGTAGATATAGGAATAGACAAGAAACACATACATCAAATAGTCTACACAAAATACATCACAACGAGTCACACAAATAATCAAATAAAGTTCACACAACATACATCGCACAAGAAATCACACAACATACATCAGCACACGAGTCTACACAACATACATCAATACACGTAGTCTAACAAAAACATCAGTACACGTAGTCAAAAATACATCAGCAAAAAGCCTCACAACAACATCAGCACACGTAGTCTACACAACATACATCAACGGTCTACACAACATACATCAGCACTGCTAAAACATACATCGACACGTATCCCCAAAATCATCAATACACGTAGTCTACACAACATACATCAGTAAGTAGTCTACAAAATACATCAGCACACGTGTCTCACAAATCTGAACACGTATCACAAACATCTGAAATGGCCCAATCCATGTGAATAGGAAAGACGAAACACAGAGAAAGGAATGAGTCAAAAACAAGTTTAAACGTTTAGAAAAACCAAATCGATTAATTTGAGTTCTTTTGAATCAAAGTCAAGTTGTTGTTTGAGACGGCTGAACAATATATTAATGAGCCCCAAAATATTGAGCGCTGAAGCTGTAAAAAATGAGATTTGATACATTAGTTGTGCATAGAAAAAAGTTGATAGAGTAGATTCAATTTTTCCATGTGAGCTCCACTGTATTTTCAATATATGCTAATTATCGAGGAAAAATTTAATTTAAATAATATGGAACAAAAAAATGTTGTTTTGATGATATAGACAATGACAGCAAAGGGAAGATAAAGGCCCCCAGCAGGTAACCCCAGCATGGGGAAAGATAGTGGCCCAATTTATAGGGGGGACCCATGAAGTGGGGACCCATGATATGGCCCCATGACAGTACGACCAAAGAAGGTGAAACCCGATGAAGTGCGACCGATGATAGTGGGACCGATTATTGTCCCAGATCCCTAGGTAATTATATAATCGATATGGAGGGGAAAGAAATTTAAAATTTGGAATAGGAAAATGATGAATTTTACTGGGCATCCTGTAAAACAAAAACATAAAAACAGATTTTATCAACGTTTTGCGAATAGCTACTACATTAGGAGATTGTAGTGGACACAATAAGGAGTTTTATGGGGAGACAATCGGAGTTTTAGGTGACGACTTAAAGGAGATTGTTGTGTGACTGACTATATACAGGAGATTGTATTTGGGACTAATACAGGAGATTGATGTGACTCTATAACAGGAGATTGTAGTTTGACAGAACAGGAGAGTACGTGGGCAAAACAGGAGATTGATGGGGACAAAACGGAGATTGACTGACAATACAGGTAGATTGAGGGGATTGACAATACAGGAGAAATAGTTTGGCATCAAAAAGGAGATTGTTTACCACAAATTTTTTTAAAACCCCTTTTAAACAGTACAGGGAGATGTTTTTCCCCCCCTAGAGGTTTTTGTAAAAAACTTATTTGTTCCAGAAACTTCAATCGTGTAAAGAAATGTGTCGTCTGTAAAGTTCATCAGAAAAGTCACGTTACAAAGTTGGTGTCTGTGAAAAGAAACAACCCATGATTAAATCAATTTTTATTCATTGATTGTTACTTTTTTTCAATCATTCATCTGTAGATTTCAATCATTCATCTGTATATCTACAATCATTCATCTGTAGATGAAAACACTGAGATTAGCCAGTCATTCAATGATTAGGCCAATGAAATTAAAAGAAAAAGAAAAATTTCCCAAACCTTACCTTTTTCCCTAAGCTTATTGTCTGCAAATGATTAAGGCTAACCAAATAATTTTTTAAAAGAATGCTTAAAATGTAAAAGAGAATATGAAATCACTACAAATACTTTAACCCCAAAAACGCTTGACAATGTCAAAAAGAAAATTGAAATCATCATACAAAAAAAGGGGGTGGATTGAACATGGAAAAGGGAGAAAGAGAAAATCCTGTTATGGGGAAAAATAAAAGGGGGGAAAAAAAGGGAACGAATAAACAAGAGGAAAACTCGAGAAGAACATTTGGAGGAGGTGAGAAAAAATGAAAGAAATAACCGCTGAAACAATAAAAAGGAGGCCAAGAACAGAGAAAATAGTGAATTGTTACTGCTCTAAGCGACAGGGGGGTTTTTAGGGAAAAAAAAATATAGAAAAATTTGTCCAAAATTGGATGAAGTCTATTTCTTTTTTTTGTACATCCAATTTTTCAACCTTTCTGAATTTTTTTCATTTTTCGTCATGCAAAAAACCAATTTTTTTCCCGATTTTTTCCCGAATTTGCTTTTAATGTTTTTTTCACTTAAGAATTTAAAAATGGGTGTTCCCGACCGAGTGATGAATATTTGGGGAAGCAGTCATTTTATTTTTTGGGTAGTAGGAAGGAGGAAGAACGAAATAGAAAAATAGAGGAATTAGAACACATTGGTAAAACATGAGAAATTGATGATCAGAGAGAGGATGACAAAAAGAGAGAGAGAGAGAGAAAGTGAGAGAGGAATGGTACTGAGCAGTTTGTCAACATGAGAAATTGATGACCAGAGAGAGGATGACAGAGAGAGAGAGAGAGAGAGAGAGAAAGTGAGAGAGGAATGGTACTGAGCAGTTTGTCAACATGAGAAATTGATGACCAGAGAGAGGATGACAGAGAGAGAGAGAGAGAGAGAAAGTGAGAGAGGAATGGTACTGAGCAGTTTGTCAACATGAGAAATTGATGACCAGAGAGAGGATGACAGAGAGAGAGAGAGAGAAAGTGAGAGAGGAATGGTACTGAGCAGTTTGTCAACATGAGAAATTGATGACCAGAGAGAGGATGACAGGAGAGAAGAAGAGAGAGAAAGTGAGAGAATTGAATGACTGAGCAGTTTGTCAACATGAGAAATTGATGACCAGAGAGAGGATGACAGAGAGAGAGAGAGAGAGAAAGTGAGAGAGGAATGGTACTGAGCAGTTTAACAACATGAGAAATTGATGACCAGAGAGAGGATGACAGAGAGAGAGAGAGAGAGAAAGTGAGAGAGGAATGGTACTGAGAAGTTTAACAACATGGCATGGAAGAGCGTCAACAACTGAACTGTACGTCAACGTTGTGGACAGAAAGTTAGGAGGATCCACGATCGCCGACATTAATAAGCGCGGCACTTGATGATGATGACACACTAGTCTTTCCGTACATGCTTGAGTTTAAAATTTTTGTAAATGTATGTAAGCAAAGACACTGTGAACAAACAAGGGTAAACATTGGAATGGATATAAAAGATATTAAAGTCATTTGTTTTGAAGAGAAATGAAGTAATAAGATGATGATAATATACGCAGTGGCCGAGAAATGAAGTAATAAGATGATGATAATATAGCAGTACGGCTGTAAAATGAGTAATAAGATGATGATAATCAGACGAGTGGCGGCCGTCAGAAATGAAGTAATAAGATGATGATAATATAGGTCGCGTAGAAAGAAGTAATAAGATGATGAATACGCAGTGCGGCCCGTAGAATGAGTAATAAGATGATATAATATACGCAGTGGCGGCCTAGAAATGAAGTAATAAGATGATGATAATATACGCATGGCGCCTGTAGAAATAAGTAATAAGATGATGATAATATACGCAGTGGCGGCCGTAGAAATGAAGTAATAAGATGATGATAATATACGCGTGGTGGCCCTAGAAATGAAGTAATAAGATGATGATATATACTCAGTGGCGGCCGTGATCATTTTTGGTTGTGGGCCAGACACAAATTTTCGGAAAAATTATGTTTTTTGGATTATGTTTTATTTACTACTTACTATTATTTGTCTATTTCAGGAGTTATTCCGTTTACTAGAACGTACATTGTCGTACACAGATGTATATTGATGGAACGGGCGGTTATCTTAAACTATTATATGATGGTTAGTTCATTATTTCTATTATTCTCTTATTTTTATATATTATTCGTATATGCACCCGACTATTTTTACCTTTACACATTATTTTTGCTGTGGTCCGGCCCCATTGACCATTAATGGCGAGCCGTCACTGGATATACGTATACATTTTTGATGATCAAATAACATCTAGTTTCTAGATTCTAAGACATCAAATCTTTCGTGACATCAATCTACAGTAAAAGAAGTAACAATCTCACAGATGGGGCATACATGATCATGTTTGAACAAATGCGTATTCTGTCTTATCGCACAGCTCACTTCTCTTTACGCCCTAACAGTACCACGATTCTCAGTTTTGCACATTCCTTTTGTGTTGTTCCAGCACAATATTTGTCGATCTTGTGGAAGGGATTCACAGAGTGTGATGTCTATATTGAAGCATCCTGGAGACACTGTAAGAGTGTCTATAACGCGTTTTGTATGTCCACCAACTGAATGTCTGCCACCTTCAAGCTCGCCTTACATCAACTGTTTTGGGATTCGTTTTTCAGACATCTGAACAACGTGACCGGCCAATCTCATTTTCTGTCAAGTTTATAGTTGGCTCTGCAGAACACACGTCATCCGTCAATACAATAATAATGGGGACCCTATGTCATATTTAGCGAAACACGTACAAAAAGTACTTTAGTTTTACAAAATACAGAAACAGTGACGATAAACAGCAACGACACAACAGGAGTGACGAATTTCGAACAACGCTCGAAAACAGTCATATTTAGAAAGACCCAATTTTAACGGTAAGATTATAAAAGACGAAGAAAAGAAAATATAGAAGAAAACCTCATAGACTATGTTTGCCCATCTGAATAGGATGCAGCAAAGGTTGACAAAGTTGTCCCCTGGCAGGAGTTATTTATTAATTTGCTATTGCTAGAATTTTGGAGGAACATATTGAGAACCAACAAACTACATATACTAAATTTCATCGATTTTAATACAGCCTTTGATAGTCTATACATGTAACGTTAGGGTACTTAGAATATCTCATTTATAAATGAGATGGCTACATGACTCCGGAACTAGCCGTATTTGTGTATTATTTATACATTTATTATGTTTTATAATGTAGAACATATGATATTATCATCATAAATTTAAATTCTTTTTTTTTCATTTTTAAGATGTCATTCTCGTTGATTAAAGCATGTTTTTGGTTTTTTCTTCTGTGTTCGCCCTATGAATTCTGCATATCAGGAGCCTGGTATGGTGCATCTGACTGATTTCTGCGTGAAAGCCGACGAACCGTGTGTAAGGTGTCCCTAGCCATTCAGGCAAACCTTCACCGACTTCAGTGGTAAGAGCATGCTTTTAATACACCAACATTTCCGATCGTCCGCCATTTTGGATAATATCTGCAGACGAGTTTTCACTTGCTTTTGTCAAAAATCACACATTTGCTTCTAAAATGGCATCTAGTGACTCAGATTACTGTCCTGATCAAGACTATAAGTGTTAGTTCTTTATGGACTGCTTACAAGACAAGTTCTGCATCATTTTCTCTTATTTATTTATTATTTATTAATTAGTGTTTCCAAAATATGGAAATATTTAGAAGTTACAAATTTCCTGATTACTGCCTTATATACTGTCCAAACAACTTCATGTTTGATATATTGTAAATATGAAGGTACTAGGCGACTGTGTTAATAGTTTCATGATAAATATCATAATTATTTTTCCTTCTTATGACTGTATAATTATTTGAAATTTATTGAAAAATCTATTTTTAGCATCACCAAAACTAGGTCACTGATATCACATATATACATGACACTAATTTTAATAGCACATATCTTGATAGTACATTCAATTAGCTTTCCAACCATATATAACATGACTATGTTCAATTCATGGAGTATATATGGCTTCTAGTAATAGAGCATGCCTTCAAAATAATAGAAAACCTTAAAACCCATGAACATTTAAAAGTTAAGAGCCTCTATGATGGTTCACAGTGTGCACTTCGCACTGATGGTGGACACAGCAACTGGTTTATGGTTGAAGCCGGAGTAAACAAGGCTGTATTCTTTCTCTGCTATTGTTTGGAGTGGCCATTGACTGGGTGAGGCGAAAATGTTGCAGGGGCGAAACTGGCATCGATTGGGTAGAACAAAGTCAACTAGAAGATTTGAATTTTGCAGATGATATTGCCTTGTTAAGTAGAAACAACCAAGATATGCAAAGAAAAACAGGCAACTTGTCATCTATAGCATCAAAAGTTGGACTGCAGATAAGCTATGAAAAACAAATATAATGAAGACACCTATGGCAAGTAATGCAGATATCACACTGGAATCTAAAATGATAAAAATAACATAGCAGTTCACCTATTTAAGCAGCAATTTTGATTGCACAGGAAATGTTAAAAAAGAAATTATGATACGAATCGGCAAAGCAACATCAGCTTTTAAAAGTCTAAATAAAATATGGGACTGCAAGTTATATAGTATTAAAACTAAATTACGAATTTTCAATTCAAATGTTGTATCAATCCTAAATATGCCAGCGAGAGTTGGAAAATGACTAAAGATATAGTAAGCAAGTTGAATGCATTTGAAAATAGATGTCTGCGAAAAATAATGAACATAAAATGGAACGAATTAAGAAGTGATGAAATCAGAGACATGTCTGGTTAACACTAGTAACAAATGTTATAAGAAAGAGAAGATGGAGATATGTTGACATACTTTGAGGAAAATGATCACTGAATATCAAGAGGTATTGAATGGGATGCAAAGGGTTCAAGAAAGAGAGGACGACCTAAGGAGACCCTGAAACGAATTTTGCTAAGAGAGGCAAGAAATATCGGTCTCAGTTCCATGGATGAGATTGAGGAGTTGCCCAGATAGAGCAGTATGGAGAAATTCTTGCAGGCCCTATGTAAGCATGATCGGTACGAGAGGAATTATTATTATTTTTGCTAGAACTATTACCCACATCACAAACAATACTTACAGCTATATTACTGCACCACCCACATCACAAACAATACTTCAGCTACATTACTGCACCAAACTCTAACCAGTATTTTTCTGTTTTCGCTTCCACAGATGTTCTGAAATATGTATCAAACATACTTGATAGTTACTGGTTACTAAACATACCTGATAGTTACTGGTTACCAAACATACTTGATAGTTACTGGTTACTAAACATACTTGACAGTTACTGGTTACTAAACATACCTGATAGTTACTAGTTACTAAACATATTGATAAAGTTACTGGTTATAAACATACTTGATAGTTACTGGTTACCAAACATACTTGATAGTTATTGGTTACTAAACATACTTGATAGTTACTGGTTACTAAACATACTTGATAGTTACTGGTTACCAAACATACTTGATAGTTATTGGTTACTAAACATACTTGATAGTTACTGGTTACTAAACATACTTGATAGTTACTGGTTACCAAACATACTTGATAGTTACTGGTTACTAAACATACTTGATAGTTACTGGTTACCAAACATACTTGATAGTTACTGGTTACCAAACATACTTGATAGTTACTGTTACCAAACATACTTGATAGTTACTGTTACCAAACATACTTGATAGTTACTAGTTCCCTAAACATACTTGATAGTTACTGGTTACCAAACATACTTGATAGTTACTGGTTACCAAACATACTTGATAGTTATTGGTTACTAAACATACTTGATAGTTACTGGTTACTAAACATACTTGATAGTTACTTGTTACTAAACATACTTGATAGTTACTGGTTACTAAACATACTTGATAGTTACTGGTTACCAAACATACTTGATAGTTACTGGTTACTAAACATACTTGATAGTTACTTGTTACTAAACATACTTGATAGTTACTAGTTACCAAACATACTTGATAGTTACTGGTTACTAAACATACTTGATAGTTACTTGTTACCAAACATACTTGATAGTTACTGGTTACTAAACATACTTGATAGTTACTGGTTACCAAACATACTTGATAGTTACTGGTTACTAAACATACTTGATAGTTACTAGTTACCAAACATACGTGATAGTTACTGGTTACTAAACATACTTGATAGTTACTGGTTACCAAACATACTTGATAGTTACTGGTTACCAAACATACCTGATAGTTACTGGTTACTAAACATACTTCATCTCACTTGTAGCAGACCTATAGGTGCTCAGTATCTCTGCTTGTAGCTTCTCAGTGTCTTCCAACAGATGTCTAAGATAAAACTTACTGATAATTTCGTAGTCTTACTGTTAAGACATACTCCTCCCTGTGCTCCTCATGCATCAAGTTTGTCTTGTTCAACTTGTGGTTCCAAACTTCGTAAGTCGTTGAATAAATTCAAAATCATCGTCAGTGTCATCCAACTGCCGGCTGCGAACCATTGAAAGATCTTCCTTCCTCTCACCCAGCCGCTTTATCATCATCAACACCTCCAACTGTTTGTGGTAATGCTAACATGATCGTTCCATATTTCTGAATATTTCTGTACAGGACAGTAGATCCACGATCAAGTCCCATGAGGTTGGAAGCTTCGCATGACGGCATCCATCCATACTGTAACCTAACCCCTTTTTTACATTACGAAACACTGACTTATAGTTGACATAATACTGACTTATAGTTGACATAATACTGACTTATAGTTGACATAATACTGACTTATAGTTGACATAATACTGACTTATAGCTGACAAAATACTGACTATAGTTGACATAATACTGACTTATAGCTGACAAAATACGACTTATAGTTGACATAATACTAACTTATAGTTGACATAATACTGACTTATAGTTGACATAATACTGACTTATAGTTGACATAATACTGACTTATAGTTGACATAATACTGACTTATAGTTGACAAAATACTGACTTATAGTTGACATAATACTGACTTATAGTTGACATAATACTGACTTATAGTTGACATAATACTGACTTATAGTTGACATAATACTGACTTATAGCTGACATAATACTGACTTATAGTTGACATAATACTTTACTTATAGTTGACATAATACTGACTTATAGTTGACATAATACTGACTTATAGTTGACATAATACTGACTTAATAGTTGACAAAATACTGACTTTTAGCTGACATAATACTGACTTATAGTTGACATAATACTGACTTATAGGGTGACATAATACTGACTTATAGCTGACATAATACTGACTTATAAGCGACATAATACTGACTTATAGTCCGACATAATCTGACTTATAGTTGACATAATACTGACTTATAGCTGACAAAATACTGACTTTAAATATGACGAATACTGACTTATAGCTGATATAATACTGACTTATAGCTGACATAAATACTGACTTATAGTTGACAAAATACTGACTTATAGTTGACATAATACTGACTTATAGTTGACATAATACTGACTTATAGGGTTGATCATAATACTGACTTATAAAGCCGACATAATACTGACTTAGCGACATAATACTGACTTATAGTCGACAAATACTGACTATAGTTGACATAATACTGAATTTATAGTTGACATAATACTGACTTAAGTTGACATAATACTGACTTATAGCTGACATAATACCGACTTATAGCCGACATAATACTGACTTATAGCTGACATAATACTGACTTTTAGCTGACATAATACCGACTATAGCGACATAATACCGACCATAGCTGACATAATACGACTTATAGTTGACATAATACTGACTTATAGTTGACATAATACTGACTTATAGTTGACATAATACTGACTTATAGTTGACATAATACTGACTTATAGTTGACATAATACTGACTTATAGTTGACATAATACTGACTTATAGTTGACATAAATACTGACTTATAGCCGACATAATACTGACTTACAGCCGATACAATACCGACTTATAGCCGACATAATACCGACTTATAGCCGACATAATACCGACTTCATAGTTGACATAATACCGACTTATAGCTGACATAATACTGACTTATAGTTGACATAATACCGACTTATAGTTGACATAATACCGACTTATAGCCGACATAACACTGACTTATAGCCTGACATAATACTGACTTATAGCGAAAAACTGACTATACAATAATACCGACTAGTGACAAAATGACTATAGCTGACATAATCATGACTTCATAGCCGACATAATACTGACTTATAGCCGACACTAATAGCGACTTATAAAGTTGACATAATACTGACTTATAGTTGACATAATACTGACCACAGAAAAGAGACTATCAGAGAGATATTGGTTGCCACCAATATTTGATGACATTACAACACTTCATCCCTGGTAATTTTTATTATCTTCTAAACAAATATATTAGTAAAATATTGCATCCTTCTTAAAGTTTATATCTAATTCATTTTCTAATGTTTTTCTTTCTTCTATAATGAACTGAATTCTCAATTTTCGTTAACATAAAACATTCAATTCTTCATACACTCTCTTCCATTATCTAGTATACATTTATCTTTATCTATATTTAGCACTTGTATCATTCATTTTTAGCATTTTTAATTTTCCAACTCAAATTTGGTCTCTAATGTCTTGATAGATTACTGTAGCTACAATGTCAAGACTTGATAGATTACTGTAGCTACAATGTCAAGACTTGATAGATTACTGTAGCTACAATGTCAAGATTTGATAGATTACTGTAGCTACAATGTCAAAGAGATTACTAGCTACAATGTTAGAGAGATTACTGTAGCTACAATGTCTAGAGAGATTACTGTAGCTACAATGTCTAGAGAGATTACTGTAGCTACAATGTCTAGAGAGATTACTGTAGCTAAAATGTCATGACAAAAATAGATGTGGAAAAGTAGAGGAATTTATCAAAGAAGATTAATCGATACACACGACAGTATTATCGATTCTGTTATTGAATTTGAGAGCTGAACAATAATTATACAGATATGAGAATTCCAATTTATCAATAAAAATGTTCAAGAAGGATGTTGCGTGTCTTATTAAAATATCAGAAATAGAACAACTCGTCTGCCAAGTCTATATGAACTCGTCTGCCAAGTCTGTATGAACTCGTCTGCCAAGTCTGTATGAAGATCTTCTGACAGTAGTCAAACGTCGTAAGCTTACATAGTTCGGGCATGTGGACATACTTGACTCTCTCTCAAGTACAATTCATTAGAGAACAAACGAGGTTCGTATGAGAAGATAAACGCAAAGAAACTCGTTAGCTGATAACATCAAGGATTGGTTATGAAAGAACTTTCCCATATTCGTCTGTCTCGTAAAGAAGATATATTCTTGGAGACGACTAACATGTTAGAGCTTCTATCGAAGTATCACTATGACTTTATTGGATTGTTTAACTTTTATTATTATTATTTCTGTTATTATATTTGTAACTAACCTTTTAAATGCACACACACACGCATATCTCTTTCTATCTCTACCATCTAGAATGTCCACTACTCTCTCTTACCTTATTTCCTGGACCGTCTAACACGATGTCGAAATTAGCAACTAAAGATCCGTTATACAGACCAATGAAGTGGCTTTTATCTGCGCTGTTGTCGTAAACGAGTTCATCATGTGTTGTCAGTTGGAACAAGATATCACCTAGGGTAAGATAATTATCGTATGATACTTAGTCGATATGATAAGAGAGACAAGCAGCGATATTTCACAAGTAGATATATATTATATGCTTTCGAATATAAATGTTAGAGAAGAGTTCTCCGTATACCATAGGCAGAGAAGATAACAAATAGATCCATTCAGAAAGAACTCAAAATCAAAGACAACTAACTGATGGTACAAATAAGAAAGACAAAATTGAAGAGTGTATGTTGGACATATAAAGAGTCACGAGGGGTTGGAGAAACATTAGGAAGTAGGCATCCAGCAAAGAAGAGGATGACCACGTAGAAGGTGGATTTAGTGTATAACTGGAGATGTGTGCATGACGAATTCAGACTTGGAACATCTGACTTATATGTGAACAAAATTGTGAAGAACTATTAGGTTGACAAAGTTCTACTCAAAACAAACTAATTGATGATGAGATCGAGGAAACAGAAGCAATGATAGGATAGATAGATAGATAGATATATAGATAGAAGATAGATAGATAGATAGATAGATAGACAGATAGATAGATAGATAGATAGATAGATAGATAGTAGATAGATAGAGAGATAGATAGATAGATAGGAAAAGATAGATAGATGATGTAGACAGATGAGACAGATAGATAGATAGATAGAAGATAGAAGATAGACAGATAGACAGATAGGCATATAGACAGATAGACAGATAGACAGATAGACATATAGACATATAGACAGATAGACAGATAGACAGATAGACAGATAGATAGACAGATAGACAGATAGACAGATAGACAGATAGGCATATAGACAGATAGACAGATAGACAGATAGACATATAGACATATAGACAGATAGACAGATAGACAGATAGACAGATATACAGATAGACAGATAGACAGATAGACAGATAGACAGATAGACATATAGACCGATAGACAGATAGACAGATAGACAGATAGACAGATAGGCATATAGACAGATAGACAGATAGACAGATAGATAGATAGACATATAGACATATAGACAGATAGACAGATAGACATATAGACAGATAGACATATAGACATATAGACAGATAGACATATAGACAGATAGATAGATAGACATATAGACATATAGACAGATAGACGTATAGACATATGGACATATAGATTGATAGACATATAGACATATAGACAGATAGACATATAGACAGATAGACATATAGACAGATAGACATATAGACAGATATACATATAGACAGATAGACATATAGACATATAGACATATAGATAGATAGACATATAGACAGATAGACATATAGACAGATAGACATATAGACATATAGACAGATAGACATATAGACAGATAGACATATAGACATATAGACAGATAGACATATAGACAGTATAGACAGATAGACAATAGACAGATAGACAGATAGACAATAGACATATAGACAGATAGACAGAGATAGACAGATAGACAGATAGACAGATAGACATAGCAGATAGACATAGACAGATAGACATATAGACAGATAGACATAAGACAGATAGACAATAGACATATAGACAATAGACTATAGACAGATAGACATATAGACAGATAGACATATAGACAGATAGACATATAGACATATAGACAGATAGACATATAGACAGATAGATATATAGACAATAGACATATAGAAATAGACATATAGAATAGACATATAGACAGATAGACATGATAGTAACATATAGACAGATAGACATATAGACAGATAGACATATAGACAGTAGAAATAGACAGATAGACAATGACATATAACAGATAGACATAGACAGATAGACGATAGACAGATAGAAGATAGACAGATAGACATAAGACAGATAGAATAGAAGATAGACGGATGATTGATAGATGATAGATGGATAGATGATAATGATAGATAGATAATTAGATATGTCATAGTTCGCTACTCCCAGGTGGCAGCGGAGGAATGGACAGTTAACCAGATAGTTAGTGTAGTATGTAATTAGATATTTAATAGTTAAGACTATGTGTGCACTCTAAGCAGAGGCGCAACACATAACAACGAGACATTTTGACGTAATAAAAACTACGTAGTTGTGTAGTGACAGTTAGTTAGCAACATTAGTGATGAGAGAGACAACAATTCATATTCAATACAGACGGACGTGTCATCAACAAATAAATACATATAAAGTCTTCAAGAATATGTTTGTCGATTATATTGTCCAGTATATCACCAACAATCTCTATTACCATCATCAACAATAGAGGCAAACTATAACATCACATTTACTAGGAACTATTACAGATAGATAGATAGATATATAGATAGATAGATAGATAGATAGACAATAACCACATGCAACGTATCGACGATATTATCCGGTTTTCCTAGAGAGACAACAGCTGTAGCACTTCATGAGGAGATTCTCTGATTGTATTAGTTTCAACTTTCCTGGCACTTTATATCATCGAGTTCCAAGTCCTTCTGGGGTGAAGGATAATCAGGGAGCGGATGCACTGGCGATTAGCACTGCTAAAGAGAATGGGTCTTCGATGGACAAAAGCGACATCATAAACGCTCTAAGAGAAAAAGTACGCTTTGAAGATTTCAACGACTACAAAGTGTATTGTCTATCTTGCGCAAGTTGTACCTACTGATTAGTGAGGCAAGACGGGAAAACAATGAGAGAAAACCCAGTAGATACATCAATCAACACAGAACGGGAGTTGTTAGTCTAAACACATTGAAATATATGCTTGAGAGGAGATTGGAACAATTATGGACATGTCCTATGAAGATGATCCTCAAATGAACATTAAATTAATGAATAATAAATTAATAAACAATAAATTAATGAACAATAAATTAATGAACAATAAATTAATAAACAATAAATTAATAAACAATAAATTAATAAACAATAAATTAATGAACAATAAATTAATGAACAATAAATTAATAAACAATAAATTAATAAACAATAAATTAATGAACAATAAATTAATGAACAATAAATTAATGAACAATAAATTAATAACAATAAATTAATATATATTAATTAATGAACAATAAGGTAATGAATAATAAATTAATGAATAACAAATTAATGAACAATAAATTAATGAACAATAAATTAATGAACATTAAATTAATAAACAATAAATTAATAAACAATAAATTAATAAACAATAAATTAATAAAAAATAAATTAATGAACAATAAATTAATAAACATTAAATTAATAAACAATAAATTAATGAACAATAAATTAATGAACAATAAATTAATGAACAATAAATTAATGAACAATAAATTAATGAACAATAAATTAATAAACAATAAATTAATGAACAATAAATTAATGAACAATAAATTAATAAACAATAAATTAATATAAATAAATTAATGAACAATAAGGTAATGAATAATAAATTAATGAATAATAAATTAATGAACAATAAATTAATGAACAATAAATAAATAAACAATAAATTAATGAACAATAAATTAATGAACAAATATTAATGAACAATAAATTAATAAACAATAAATTAATGAACAATAAATTAATAAACAATAAATTAATGAACAATAAATTAATGAACAATAAATTAATGAACAATAAATAAATAAACAATAAATTAATGAACAATAAATTAATAAACAATAAATTAATGAACAATAAATTAATGAACAATAAATTAATGAACAATAAATTAATAAACAATAAATTAATGAACAATAAATTAATGAACAATAAATTAATAAACAATAAATTAATGAACAATAAATTAATGAACAATAAATTAATAAACAATAAATTAATGAACAATAAATTAATGAAAAATAAATTAATGAACAATAAATTAATGAACAATAAATTAATAAACAATAAATTAATGAACAATAAATTAATGAACAATAAATTAATGAACAATAAATTAATGAACAATAAATTAATGAACAATAAATTAATGAACAATAAATTAATGAACAATAAATTAATGAACAATAAATTAATGAACAATAAATTAATGAACATTAAATTAATGAACAATAAATTAATGAACAATAAATTAATGAACAATAAATTAATGAACAATAAATTAATGAACAATAAATTAATAAACAATAAATTAATAAACAATAAATTAATATAAATAAATTAATGAACAATAAGGTAATGAACAATAAATTAATGAACATTAAGTTAATAAACAATAAATTAATGAATAATAAATTAATGAATAACAAATTAATGAACAATACATTAATGAACATTAAATTAATGAACAATAAATTAATGAACAATAAATTAATGAACAATAAATTAATAAACAATAAATTAATGAACAATAAATTAATGAACAATAAATTAATAAACAATAAATTAATGAACAATAAATTAATGAACAATAAATTAATGAACAATAAATTAATGAACAATAAATTAATGAACAATAAATTAATGAACAATAAATTAATAAACAATAAATTAATGAACAATAAATTAATGAACAATAAATTAATAAACAATAAATTAATGAACAATAAATTAATGAATAATAAATTAATGAATGTCAAACAATTCTAGAATTTCGCCTTTCATTGATTTTTACGTGAAGCTTGCTTTCCTTTAAACAATGTCCTTGCCATTCAGGCGACACTTACTGCAACTTAAGATGTACTGCAATTTAGATTCACAAGTAAAAGTCAGAGTTTCATGTAGCCCCCAACCTCGCACATCGATAATCTCTTGGATCCAATCTGGTCTTGAACCCCAGCTGCTACACGACGCGTGGTCACTTGTGCAGTGTGTTATCAACTTGACTATCGCCGATCTCAATGCTTGCATGATATACAATGATGACCATTATTTACCAGCCAGATGCCCGAGTGTTGCAAGGGCTCGCACCATTACTTACCAGCCAGATGCCCGAGTGTTGCAAGGGCTCGCACCGTTATTTACCAGCCAGATGCCCGCGTATTGCAAGGGCTCGCACCATTACTTACCAGTCAGATGCCCGCGTATTGCAAGGGCTCGCACCATTACTTACCAGCCAGATGCCCGCGTATTGCAAGGGCTCGCACCATTACTTACCAGTCAGATACCCGCGTATTGCAAGGGCTCGCACCATTACTTACCAGTCAGATGCCCGCGTATTGCAAGGGCTCGCACCATTACTTACCAGTCAGATGCCCGCGTATTGCAAGGGCTCGCACCATTACTTACCAGCCAGATGCCCGCGTATTGCAAGGGCTCGCACCATTACTTACCAGCCAGATGCCCGCGTATTGCAAGGGCTCGCACCATTACTTACCAGTCAGATGCCCGCGTATTGCAAGGGCTCGCACCATTACTTACCAGTCAGATGCCCGCGTATTGCAAGGGCTCGCACCATTACTTACCAGCCAGATGCCCGCGTATTGCAAGGGCTCGCACCATTACTTACCAGTCAGATGCCCGCGTATTGCAAGGGCTCGCACCATTACTTACCAGCCAGATGCCCGCGTATTGCACTGGCTCGCACCATTACTTACCAGCCAGATGCCCGCGTATTGCAAGGGCTCGCACCATTCTTACCAGTCAGATACCCGCGTATTGCAAGGGCTCTACCATTACTTACCAGTCAGATACCCGCGTATTGCAAGGGCTCGCACCATTACTTACCAGTCAGATACCCGCGTATTGCAAGGGCTCGCAACGGGAGCAAACAATAGTAACTGCAATCTACAAGGCATCTCGTAAGAGGCGACTAAGATAGGGCCTAGGAAGCTACCCTAGTAAATAAAAAGCGTCTCAGAAATCAGATGTGCTGGTCTACTTCTAGGCGCATAACTGGCAGAACGTACAATCGCTCTTAGGTTCGGATCACATACAAATCACAAAGAGTGGTTAACAAGTGGTGGATGTGGAGCGTTGGAAGAAAAATACGTACCAGCCAGAGTGTTTTCCTGCAAAGTGAGTACATTAGTGTTATATCCAAAGTGTATAAGGTCTTCGTTGCAAGTACTGGCGGTGTTCAGGTGTACTTGTAGTAACACCAACGCTGGAAATAAAAAAGTTGCAAGTATTCACATTAATCAAATTTATCAATTTATGATAAGGAAATAGATGAGAAAAGGAAAGGACTAACGTGTATTGAGAATGTAGATGATGATGACGTTGGTAAAGTTGGTGATGTTGCTGAAGATAATGATATTTATGATGATGAGGTTGGTAAAGTTGTTGATGTTGCTGAAGATAATGATATTTATGATGATGAGGTTGGTAAAGTTGTTGATGTTGCTGAAGATAATGATATTTATGATGATGAGGTTGGTAAAGTTGTTGATGTTGCTGAAGATAATGATATTTATGATGATGAGGTTGGTAAAGTTGTTGATGTTGCTGAAGATAATGATATTTATGATGATGAGGTTGAATAGGGCACGGAGGCGACTCGAAGGGATTAGTTGGGTATGGTAGAAAGTGGTGATGATGATGATGGTTAGAGAAGAGGACAAGTCGAAGAAGAAGAAGGTGATTAGAAGGTATTATAAAACAAATGAACATAGTATTGAATAATAAATTGAAGAAGAAAGAAGAGAAGAATTAAGTCATTGGTATGAGTCGAGTCATCCCAGCTTACATTGTTGACATTTTACATTTCTGACATATTTTTTGAGTTTATTCTCTAGACAGCTGCAATCCTCTGCTGACGAGATCTATCTTCTCTGGTTTGTCTGGAGTCGTCCTATCCTAGGTGACTTCAGCTTTCTGTCTCCGCTCTCACCAACCCTGCTGGATTTTCTCACTTAACACTATAGTTTAATCCCTATATACTTCGCATAATGTGTCATAGAAGTAGAAGACACGACAGGAAAAAGAATGCCACCCTCAATAGAGAGAGAGAGAGAGAGAGAGACGATTGCTATTTGTCACATAGCTGGGGATGGGTTGGTTGCAGTCAGAGCATTTACCACACACCGGTGGGGTCTGCGCTGTCACATTATGTGACCCCAATCCTGTTCTCCGCCAGTTAGTCCATCCTTTCACCTTCAGTCTGTTCGGCTTGGTTAGACCTGCCAGGAACTAGACTCCCGCCGACATAGCCTGAAGCATCATAAAGACATCGCTGAAGAAGAATAATAGTACCAGGATCGATATAGAACCAGAAGTGACTTACATCTGACTGAGACATTGAAGACGATGAGAGTGTTGATGACTTAGCTAAGCAAGGCACATACATGTATATGTGTTAGTATAGCGTTATAAGGATCTCCTAAGCTACTCTAACAAGTTCCCATAAAGGTGTTCCTATTTATCTTCACCAGTCATCATGGATATGTTCCCAGTTGCACTTACCTGACAGTATAAATATGTTCCCAGTTGTACTTACCTGACAGTATAAATATGTTCACAGTGTAACTTACCTGACAGTATAAATATGTTCCCAGTTGTACTTACCTGACAGTATAAATATGTTCCCAGTTGTACTTACCTGACAGTATAAATATGTTCACAGTTGCACTAACCTGACATTATAAATATGTTCACAGTTGCACTTACCTGACAGTATAAATATGTTCACAGTTGCACTAACCTGACCTTATAAATATGTTCACAGTTGCACTTACCTGACAGTATAAATATGTTCACAGGTGCACTTACCTGACAGTATAAATATGTTCCCAGTTGTACTTACCTGACAGTATAAATATCTTGCTAGTGGTCCCCATATTGCTTGATCTGTCTTCACATCCAACAGTAGTTACCACGTCACCTACCAGATTCGAACAGAAAACTTCTCAAACAAAGCAGATTGTCGTGTACTCTGCTGTGAATGTAGTGTAGAAAAGGACAAGTATGTTAAACAAAGCTGAGATTTTAATCAGAATTGGAAATTGCACATCGTCAATAAATTGTTATATTAGTTTAGTGCGTCTCAGTAGCGTAGGTGTTATGTAGTCGGTTTGCTCCGTCATGGAGCCATCGGCATATTTTCCCAGAGATTCTTGATCTCAGTGTAGGTGAGATCGAGTTCCTAGTCATATCGGAGAAGGACGATAAAGCGTAGGTCCTGTGTTCAATGTGAGCATGTAAAAGAAACCATGGTAGTTCAAAGTCGAGAGAACAGACTGGAACACCGCTGCCCGGGAAACATTTATTAGAAAAGATTAAATATAAAATTCCTACAAATATCTTCGTCTTCAAATTACATCGGGGACCCACGCCGGTGCTACTGCAGCCGAGATCTTGCTGTGTAAGAAAGAGATCGGAGCACACATGGCTACTAACCGAAGTGTAATGATAATGGTTCTATCAATCAATCAATCAATCAATCAATCTTCAACACCTCCGAACACAATCACAGTTGATGTTGAATCATAAAGAAACAATCAATATTCTCTGGACATGTTATGAGAAGAGAAACACTTGAATACATGGTCGCCCGGGGCTTGCCAGGGAGCAAAATAGTACAATTGCAACCTATAAGACATGACGTAAAAGGTGACTGAAGTAGGGGCTAGGGAAGATACCCCACTACTTAAAAAGCGTCGTAGAAATCTAATATGATATCCTACTTGTAAGGGAATAAATGACACAATGTACAATCGCTCTAAGTCTCAGATCACATACAAATCACAAAGAGTGGTATAACAAGGGGTGTAAAGGAAGCACTCGAAGAAGAAGAAGAATATATTGTGACAACGGGCAAGATACAAGGAAAGAGAGATAGAGGTTGACAGAGAGAATAGACTCTAAACAACTTAACATCACGACACGACGTGATCACAGTATCTAGAACTCTTAACTAGGACCAGAAATTGATACTGAGTAAATGAGAATATTATACTTCCAGACATACTTGATATCTACTTAAAAGTTAACCAGTTGTGTACACATTGCTTTTAAAAATGTAGAATTGGATAAATAGTTTTCGATTTATGTTGACTCAAAGATCATGAGATCTTCTTCGTATTGATCGTTTTTCGATTTTATTCGAAAACTAACAGATGTACTCCTTCTTGGCACGGAAATTTAGTTTAAATCTAGTTTACAGTTACATTTGTTATTCTTTTCCACTGATCTTACAAGTCGTTCCTCTTTAGTTTCATCATCAATCGCCTTTACAATCCTCCAATGCTTGTAGTCAAACTTAATAATTCATCTTTCCTCCTTTGTCTCCATATTTCTGGTCTTCATTTTTCTTATCTTATTATTCTCCAACCTCATGTCTTTAACATTTACTTAGTTTCAACCTCATGTCTCTAACATTTACTTAGTTTCTACTGCATGTCTCTAACATTTACTTAGTTTCTACCACATGTCTCTAACATTTACTTAGTTTCTACTGCATGTCTCTTTTACTTAGTTTCTACTGCATGTCTCTAACATTTACTTAGTTTCTACCACATGTCTCTAACATTTACTTAGTTTCTACCACATGTCTCTAACATTTACTTAGTTTCTACCACATGTCTCTAACATTTACTTAGTTTCTACCACATGTCTCTAACATTTACTTAGTTTCTACTGCATGTCTCTAACATTTACTTAGTTTCTACTGCATGTCTCTAACATTTACTTAGTTTCTACTGCATGTCTCTTTTACTTAGTTTCTACTGCATGTCTCTAACTTTTACTTAGTTTCTACTGCATGTCTCTAACTTTTACTTAGTTTCTACTGCATGTCTCTAACTTTTACTTAGTTTCTACTGCATGTCTCTAACTTTTACTTAGTTTCTACCGCATGTCTCTAACTTTTACTTAGTTTCTACTGCATGTCTCTAACTTTTACTTAGTTTCTACTGCATGTCTCTAACTTTTACTTAGTTTCTACTGCATGTCTCTAACTTTTACTTAGTTTCTACCGCATGTCTCTAACTTTTACTTAGTTTCTACTGCATGTCTCTAACTTTTACTTAGTTTCTACTGCATGTCTCTAACATTTACTTAGTTTCTACTGCATGTCTCTTTTACTTAGTTTCTACCACATGTCTCTAACATTTACTTAGTTTCTACCACATGTCTCTAACATTTACTTAGTTTCTACCACATGTCTCTAACATTTACTTAGTTTCTACCACATGTCTCTAACATTTACTTAGTTTCTACCACATGTCTCTAACATTTACTTAGTTTCTACTGCATGTCTCTAACATTTACTTAGTTTCTACTGCATGTCTCTTTTACTTAGTTTCTACTGCATGTCTCTAACATTTACTTAGTTTCTACCACATGTCTCTAACATTTACTTAGTTTCTACTGCATGTCTCTAACATTTACTTAGTTTCTACTGCATGTCTCTAACTTTTACTTAGTTTCTACTGCATGTCTCTAACTTTTACTTAGTTTCTACTACATGTCTCTAACTTTTACTTAGTTTCTACCACATGTCTCTAACATTTACTTAGTTTCTACCACATGTCTCTAACATTTACTTAGTTTCTACTGCATGTCTCTAACATTTACTTAGTTTCTACTGCATGTCTCTAACATTTACTTAGTTTCTACTGCATGTCTCTAACATTTACTTAGTTTCTACTGCATGTCTCTAACTTTTACTTAGTTTCTACCGCATGTCTCTAACTTTTACTTAGTTTCTACCACATGTCTCTAACTTTTACTTAGTTTCTACTGCATGTCTCTAACTTTTACTTAGTTTCTACCACATGTCTCTAACTTTTACTTAGTTTCTACTGCATGTCTCTAACATTTACTTAGTTTCTACTGCATGTCTCTAACTTTTACTTAGTTTCTACTGCATGTCTCTAACATTTACTTAGTTTCTACTGCATGTCTCTTTTACTTAGTTTCTACCACATGTCTCTAACATTTACTTAGTTTCTACTGCATGTCTCTTTTACTTAGTTTCTACTGCATGTCTCTAACTTTTACTTAGTTTCTAC
This sequence comes from Arion vulgaris, assembly GCA_020796225.1. Classification (NCBI taxonomy): domain Eukaryota; kingdom Metazoa; phylum Mollusca; class Gastropoda; order Stylommatophora; family Arionidae; genus Arion; species Arion vulgaris. The sequence continues at coordinate 2,286,121 of CM036762.1, forward strand.
TGCATGTCTCTTTTACTTAGTTTCTACTGCATGTCTCTTTTACTTAGTTTCTACTGCATGTCTCTTTTACTTAGTTTCACTGCATGTCTCTTTACTTAGTTTCTACTGCATGTCTCTAACTTTTACTTAGTTTCTACTGCATGTCTCTAACATTTACTTAGTTTCTACTGCATGTCTCTAACATTTACTTAGTTTCTACTGCATGTCTCTAACATTTACTTAGTTTCTACCACATGTCTCTAACATTTACTTAGTTTCTACTGCATGTCTCTAACATTTACTTAGTTTCTACCACATGTCTCTTTTACTTAGTTTCTACTGCATGTCTCTAACATTTACTTAGTTTCTACTGCATGTCTCTAACATTTACTTAGTTTCTACCACATGTCTCTAACATTTACTTAGTTTCTACTGCATGTCTCTAACATTTACTTAGTTTCTACTGCATGTCTCTAACATTTACTTAGTTTCTACTGCATGTCTCTAACATTTACTTAGTTTCTACTGCATGTCTCTAACATTTACTTAGTTTCTACCACATGTCTCTAACATTTACTTAGTTTCTACTGCATGTCTCTAACATTTACTTAGTTTCTACTGCATGTCTCTAACATTTACTTAGTTTCTACTGCATGTCTCTAACATTTACTTAGTTTCTACCGCATGTCTCTTTTACTTAGTTTCTACTGCATGTCTCTAACATTTACTTAGTTTCTACTGCATGTCTCTAACTTTTACTTAGTTTCAACTGCATGTCTCTTTTACTTAGTTTCTACCACATGTCTCTAACATTTACTTAGTTTCTACTGCATGTCTCTTTTACTTAGTTTCTACTGCATGTCTCTAACATTTACTTAGTTTCTACTGCATGTCTCTAACATTTACTTAGTTTCTACTACATGTCTCTAACATTTACTTAGTTTCTACTACATGTCTCTAACATTTACTTAGTTTCTACTGCATGTCTCTAACTTTTACTTAGTTTCTACTGCATGTCTCTAACTTTTACTTAGTTTCTACCACATGTCTCTAACATTTACTTAGTTTCTACTGCATGTCTCTAACATTTACTTAGTTTCTACTGCATGTCTCTAACATTTACTTAGTTTCTACTGCATGTCTCTTTTACTTAGTTTCTACTGCATGTCTCTTTTACTTAGTTTCTACTGCATGTCTCTAACATTTACTTAGTTTCTACCACATGTCTCTAACATTTACTTAGTTTCTACTGCATGTCTCTAACATTTACTTAGTTTCTACAACATGTCTCTAACATTTACTTAGTTTCTACTGCATGTCTCTAACATTTACTTAGTTTCTACCACATGTCTCTAACATTTACTTAGTTTCTACTGCATGTCTCTAACTTTTACTTAGTTTCTACTGCATGTCTCTAACATTTACTTAGTTTCTACCACATGTCTCTAACATTTACTTAGTTTCTACCACATGTCTCTAACATTTACTTAGTTTCTACTGCATGTCTCTTTTACTTAGTTTCTACTGCATGTCTCTAACATTTACTTAGTTTCTACCACATGTCTCTAACATTTACTTAGTTTCTACTACATGTCTCTAACATTTACTTAGTTTCTACTGCATGTCTCTAACATTTACTTAGTTTCTACTGCATGTCTCTAACATTTACTTAGTTTCTACCACATGTCTCTAACATTTACTTAGTTTCTACCACATGTCTCTAACATTTACTTAGTTTCTACTGCATGTCTCTAACATTTACTTAGTTTCTACTGCATGTCTCTAACATTTACTTAGTTTCTACTGCATGTCTCTAACATTTACTTAGTTTCTACCACATGTCTCTAACTTTTACTTAGTTTCTACTGCATGTCTCTAACATTTACTTAGTTTCTACTGCATGTCTCTAACTTTTACTTAGTTTCTACCACATGTCTCTAACTTTTACTTAGTTTCTACCACATGTCTCTAACTTTTACTTAGTTTCTACTGCATGTCTCTAACTTTTACTTAGTTTCTACTGCATGTCTCTTTTACTTAGTTTCTACTGCATATCTCTAACATTTACTTAGTTTCTACTGCATGTCTCTTTTACTTAGTTTCTACTGCATGTCTCTAACATTTACTTAGTTTCTACTGCATGTCTCTAACATTTACTTAGTTTCTACTGCATGTCTCTAACATTTACTTAGTTTCTACTGCATGTCTCTAACATTTACTTAGTTTCTACTACATGTCTCTAACATTTACTTAGTTTCTACCACATGTCTCTAACTTTTACTTAGTTTCTACCACATGTCTCTAACTTTTACTTAGTTTCTACTGCATGTCTCTAACATTTACTTAGTTTCTACTGCATGTCTCTAACATTTACTTAGTTTCTACTACATGTCTCTAACATTTACTTAGTTTCTACTGCATGTCTCTTTTACTTAGTTTCTACCACATGTCTCTTTTACTTAGTTTCTACCACATGTCTCTAACATTTACTTAGTTTCTACCACATGTCTCTAACATTTACTTAGTTTCTACTGCATGTCTCTAACATTTACTTAGTTTCTACTGCATGTCTCTAACATTTACTTAGTTTCTACTGCATGTCTCTTTTACTTAGTTTCTACCACATGTCTCTAACATTTACTTAGTTTCTACTGCATGTCTCTAACATTTACTTAGTTTCTACTGCATGTCTCTAACTTTTACTTAGTTTCTACTGCATGTCTCTTTTACTTAGTTTCTACTGCATGTCTCTAACATTTACTTAGTTTCTACTGCATGTCTCTAACATTTACTTAGTTTCTACCGCATGTCTCTAACATTTACTTAGTTTCTACTGCATGTCTCTAACATTTACTTAGTTTCTACCACATGTCTCTAACATTTACTTAGTTTCTACATGCATTCTCTAACATTTACTTAGTTTCTACTGCATGTCTCTTTTACTTAGTTTCTACCACATGTCTCTAACTTATTTAGTTTCTACTGCATGTCTCTAACATTTACTTAGTTTCTACTGCATGTCTCTAACATTTACTTAGTTTCTACCACATGTCTCTAACATTTACTTAGTTTCTACCACATGTCTCTAACATTTACTTAGTTTCTACTGCATGTCTCTAACTTTTACTTAGTTTCTACCACATGTCTCTAACATTTACTTAGTTTCTACCACATGTCTCTAACATTTACTTAGTTTCTACCACATGTCTCTAACATTTACTTAGTTTCTACTGCATGTCTCTTTTACTTAGTTTCTACTGCATGTCTCTTTTACTTAGTTTCTACTGCATGTCTCTAACATTTACTTAGTTTCTACTGCATGTCTCTTTTACTTAGTTTCTACTGCATGTCTCTAACATTTACTTAGTTTCTACCACATGTCTCTAACATTTACTTAGTTTCTACTACATGTCTCTAACATTTACTTAGTTTCTACTGCATGTCTCTAACATTTACTTAGTTTCTACCACATGTCTCTAACATTTACTTAGTTTCTACCACATGTCTCTAACATTTACTTAGTTTCTACCACATGTCTCTAACATTTACTTAGTTTCTACTACATGTCTCTAACTTTTACTTAGTTTCTACTGCATGTCTCTAACATTTACTTAGTTTCTACTACATGTCTCTAACATTTACTTAGTTTCTACTACATGTCTCTAACTTTTACTTAGTTTCTACTACATGTCTCTAACTTTTACTTAGTTTCTACTGCATGTCTCTAACATTTACTTAGTTTCTACCACATGTCTCTAACATTTACTTAGTTTCTACTGCATGTCTCTAACTTTTACTTAGTTTCTACTGCATGTCTTAACTTTACTAGTTTCTACTGCATGTCTCTAACATTTACTTAGTTTCTACCACATGTCTCTAACATTTACTTAGTTTCTACCACATGTCTCTAACATTTACTTAGTTTCTACCACATGTCTCTAACATTTACTTAGTTTCTACCACATGTCTCTTTTACTTAGTTTCTACTGCATGTCTCTAACTTATTTAGTTTCTATAGATCTACGAAGTTGTAGCATATCTGATATTTTCAAGTCATAAACAGTGCAAGACTGAGCATATGAAAGAAACATGCACCGTCCTCTCAAAATTGGTTAAAAAAAAATAATTGGCAAATTTAATGTATTGATAGTATAAACTTATAAAATGACCAGATGTTTTTTAAAACAAAACAAAATATTTACGCCGAGCGTGAATCGAACACGAATCTACTGCATGGTAGAATGTGCACTTATCAATTAAGCCACACGCACCTCTTAGCAAATGTCTTAAAACACGTTATAATAGTTGTCATCATTGGTTTAACATGTGACCGACAAGAGACATGGATTCCGTTTTTCGATTTTAAGTTTCCTGACCATTTCGTTAAGTTGGAATTTAGATATTGAGACAACTCAATAGTCAAGATTTATAATTTTAACATATTTCCATCTATGACAGCTACCCTCTTGTCAAATTTCAAGTTCGTAGGATGATCAGATATCTTGAAACAATGAGAACAGACACATATTCAATTGCATTACGGTTATTTAGATATATATATATATATAGACATGAGAGAAGACTTAACATCTTTCACCTTCGAAGTCTCCGCATGATTATGAACATCAGGTGGTACGACAAGATAACTAACTCTGAAGTACTGCAAAGTGCAAACTTGCCTTCCATCATGGGCATGCTCAACATTAGAAGATTTAGATGGCTAAGCATGTGCGAAGAATGAACAATGGCCGCATTCCAAAACAAATGTTGTTCTGTGAACTTTCGGAGGGGAAGAGGTACCAAAGCAGACCACTGCTCAGATATAAAGATGTCTGCAAGGCCTCAATGAATAACTTTTCTATCGGTCACAGAAATGGGAACAACTGGCTGATGATCGAGATATATGGAGAAAAAAAACTGAAGAGAGACTTAAGAATGAGCTGAAAGACAAGAGAGACAAGCAAAAACTGAGAAGTTGTCACAGTGAAACACTTGCCAATTGACGGTCTGTAAAGACGAAAAAGGCTATATATATTGATATTGATATCGATAGATCAACAGTTTATGATAATGATAACATCAAATATGAACCGATCAGCATATGATTGTTGTACCTGTTGGTTGACATTAGAACAGTCTATAGCATCCTCTATGAAAACTCTAATTTCTTTTATTGTATTCATTTTAATAATATTTTACAGTAGACAATTTTGGAACCCAGAAAGTATAATATTTTGGTGGTACAAAAATAAAATCGACTAAATTTATATTATTTTTCATACAAGTTGCCATTATTGAACGATCTGTGTATACACTGTTTAAATTGGTATGAACTTGACTGTAGGAACTCGACTGTATGAACTTGACTGTATGAACTTGACTGTAGGAACTTGACTGTATGAACTTGACTGTATGGAACTTGACTGATGAACTTGACTGTATGAACTTGACTGTATGAACTTGACTGTATGAACTTGACTGTATGAACTTGACTGTATGAACTTGACTGTATGAACTTGACTGTATGAACTTGACTGTGAACTACTGATAACTTGACTGTATGAACTTGACTGTACGAACTTGACTGTAAGAACTTGACTGTATGAACTTGACTGTACGAACTTGACTGTATGAACTTGACTGTATGAACTTGACTGTATGAACTTGACTGTATGAACTTGCTGTAGAACTCGACTGTATGAACTTGGCTGTACGAACTCGACTGTATGAACTTGACTGTATGAACTCGACTGTATGAACTCGACTGTATGAACTCGACTGTACGAACTCGACTGTATGAACTCGACTGTATGAACTCGACTGTATGAACTCGACTGTATGAACTCGACTGTATGAACTCGACTGTATGAACTCGACTGTATGAACTCGACTGTATGAACTTGACTGTATGAACTCGACTGTATGAACTCGACTGTATGAACTCGACTGTATGAACTCGACTGTATGAACTCGACTGTATGAACTCGACTGTATGAACTCGACTGTATGAACTCGACTGTATGAACTCGACTGTATGAACTCGACTGTATGAACTCGACTGTATGAACTCGACTGTATGAACTCGACTGTATGAACTCGACTGTATGAACTTGACTGTATTATTACATTACAATTGTGTTCTTAGTTTCTTCAAACGCTCCATATCGACCACTTGTTAAACCACTCTTTGTGATTTGTATGTGATCTGAGCCCAAGAGCGGTTGTACATTGTGCCAGTTAAGTGTCTACATGTAGGCCAGCACATCCGATTTCTGCAACGCTTTTTATTTACTAGGGTAGCTTCCCTAGGCCCCTACATCATTCACCTCTAACAACATGCCTTGTAGGTCGCAGTGGTACTATTCTTTGCTCTCTTGCGGCCCGGGTACGGTACCCTACGGAAGATTACAAATGTGTAATAAGAAACACCTATATTTGGCACATGTCTAAAATAAATGTTCATGTTCAAATTCTCATTTATTTACTTGTCTATATTAAACTCTATAAACATTTACTATCTTAGATAACTTAATGATGTGTTTACTGCGTATGAAAATATGGCACCAATATCTTTAACATTGAATTTTTTATGATTTTCTTACTAACGTATCGACGTTCTGATTGTACTGTCCATTTACTCAAACAAGGAGAGCCATATAAATGCAACAAAGCAAATCAAATATTAGGACAAATGTGCCAATTTTAAAATGCAAACATGTCACCATGAACAGAAAAGAGCAATGTTCAACACAATCTTTCTTCCCACATTATGTTACCAGTGCCAAACCTGGCCACTGACATCAAACGATAGAAGTAACTAGTCACGACAGAGATGAAGTGTCTACGCAGAATGCTGGGTGTAACAAGAAGAGACCTGTTTAGAAATGAAGACAGGAAAAAAGTGGGTACAACATCAGTACTAGACTTCATCAAGAAACAACAAATTAAATGTTTCGGTCACATAAGCAGATTACCATCAGACAGTGTGCATCAAAGAGCGATGTTTCTCTGATTCAGTGGATACAAAGCATAAGGACGGCTACGCAAAATGTGGACCTCAGAGATAACAGAGGCGATGGAAAAATACTAAGAAGCACACACAAAAGTTTTTTTCTAGACATCTCTTATTACACTGAAGCTGTGAGGCAGATCAGAACTGGAGAAGAGGAAGAAAGACAAGGCGCATTGAGAGGCTCGCACCAGGTGTCCCCTTTTTCGACCTGAAGCTGAAAGATAAAACAGGATTAAAGAATAGATAGATAGGAGAGCAACAATAGGACCAAAGAGACAGGCGGCTGTCATAAATAGATCACTGCTCAGAAGCTTGGGTTTTTTCTAAAATGACTATGTTTCTGTTTCAATACAAATGTTTATCAATTTATGTTCAGATTTCTAGAACATTTTACTTCTTCTACGTCTTCAACATAGACTTTCTCGGACATTCGATCATTGCTACAAAATATGACAACATCAACAAGCCTTGTCCCTTTTCCAATTCCTCCATTTTATCATGAGATAAGACGAGACACTTCTTTCATTAACTATCGACATTAACAAGACACTTCTTTCATGTAACTATCGACATTAACAAGACACTTCTTTCATTTAACTATCGACATTAACAAGACACTTCTTTCATTTAACTATCGACATTAACAAGACACTTCTTTCATTTAACTATCGACATTAACAAGACACTTCTATCATAACTTGACTAAAGACACTTCTATCATAACTTTACTAAAGACACTCCATTCGGTCTTTGAATACAATTCAACGACCATCGTCCGAGTTTCTCTTTATCCTTCCAGTTTGATCCTTGCTTTTTTTCTTTTCATATTTTGTTTCCTTTGTTTTGGGTTCTAGTGTCTCTTGACATAAAGAGATCATCTTGGAATGTGACTAAAATTAATTATCGAAATAGGGAAGACTGCAGTAAAACTTGGTAAATAGTGAAACACGTACAAACAAAGTACTATAGTTTTACAAAATACAGAAACAGTGACGATAAACAGCAACGTTTCGACCAACAAGGCCTTTATCAAGCAAACGAACAAACAGGAGTGAAACTTGTCTTAACTTTCCACCCTCATAGTTCCCTTGTGAAGAAAGTCTTATTCCGTCATCTCTCCATTCTTCAGTCTGATCCTGAGACACGTTCAATCTTCCAACACTATCCTTTGGTGGCGTACAGACGGGACAGAAGCCTTAAGGATATGTTGGTTCACAGTCGCCTCAAGCCTAATATCCAGAGTCATTTTGGCACCATCCAGTGTGGCCGTCGGCGCTGCAACACTTGTGCTTATGTCATACAGACCCGCACGGTGTCTTTTCCAAAAGCCACGTTCGTTGTTGAAGACAGTTTCACATGCGAGTCCCGTAATATTATCTATGCCATTATCTGCAAGCGGTGCAACAAGGCCTATATTGGGGAAACCGGCAGGAGACTCAGTGACCGATTCGCCCAACACTTGCGCGATATACGCCAATGCTCTGTGACCCTGTAGCTACCCATTTCAATGATACTGGCCATTCAGGAGCTTGCGATGTCCAGGTCACAGCCATCCGATCATGTTCCTCTGATGATCGTAGTCGATTTGCTCTGGAGAATCGGTTGATTTCTTTTTATGGTACATTGCGACCACGCGGGCTCAACGTATTACATTCTTATGCTTCTTAGTACTTTCTCTTCCATGCTTGTACTCTTATGGGTATATGTTGCATGTATTACATTTTATGCTTTTTCTTTCCTTCTATCGTTGTACTTATATGGGTTATGTTGATGTATTCAAGTTATATATTTTCTAGATGTTTCATTGTTTTTCCGTTCTATATAGTTTTTATGTGTGTTTTGTGTTTCATTTATTTCGTTATTCGTTTTTATTAGCTTTTCTAGATACGTTGTATTTGTCGTCCCTTTGTGTTTCTTTTTAATTTGTCACTCCTGTTTGTTCGTTTGTTGACTAAAGGCCTTGTTGGTCAAACGTTGCTGTTTATGTCCTGTTCGGATTTGTAAAACTATAGTACTTTGTTTGTACGTGTTTCACTAAAATTAATTCAACTTTACATAAAGAAATCATCTTGGAATGTGACTAAAATTAATTCAACTTTACATAAAGAAATCATCTTGGAATGTGACTAAAATTAATTCAACTTTACATAAAGAAATCATCTTGGAATGTGACTAAAATTAATTCAACTTTACATAAAGAAATCATCTTGGAATGTGACTAAAATTAATTCAACTTTACATAAAGAAATCATCTTGGAATGTGACTAAAATTAATTCAACTTTACATAAAGAAATCATCTTGGAATGTGACTAAAATTAATTCAACTCAAGGTAAAAAAAAGAAAACTTTTATTGTTCAAAAGAAAAATTTCAAAACTGAAATATAACCGATGTAACTTTGTAAAGGTTAGTAGGGAAGCAAAGATTAGTACCACTGCGACCTGCAAAGCATGTTGTAGGAGGCGACTAATGTAGGACCTAGGAAGCTACACTAGTAAATAAAAAGCATCGCATAAATCGCATTCTACTTGTAGGCACATAACTGGCACAACGTACACTCGCTCTTAGGCTCTGATCACATACAAATCTCACAGAGTGGTTAAGAAGTTATCGATATGTAGTGTTTGAAGAAGATGCAGAAATATTATATATATATTTCATCTGATACCTACCAGCACTAGCACTCAGATATACTGTCAACAGACCCGAGGACGACCACGTAAACGATGTAGGAAAGGAATATTCGTGGCACTAATTTCAACCTTGCACACTGCGCATAAACAGGCTCGCTCCAGGTGTCTCCAGGTGTCTCCAGGTGTACCTGCGACGAAAGGTAAAACAGGATTAGAGAACAGAAAGATACCTTACTACACACAACGTCAGAGCGAACACTTTATAAAGTCCAAGTTCTGGTGTCATAAAATACTTACTGTCAAACCTTGCTAAATATTTACAGTATTGGATGAGTTAATCTTCTATTTTATGTGTTGGAGAGTTCAACTTAAAGCTCTACATTGTTCACTTTCTTGACATAACAATCACTTGTAAAAGTAACAACAACTAAATTATAGATTCCCAAAGTGGGCGGTACAGGTCCCCAGTGGGCCGCTGAAACTTTCTGGGAGGGGGGGCAATAGTGGATTCATGAGCCTTTGGGCGGTGTTCAGGCGTCGGTGGCTCTTTAAAGAAGGAATTAATAATATATATTTTAAAATAAATTGTTTTCGTGATTTTGCGATTGAATAATCATTTCAAATTTGAATTCTACATTTTAATTGCTCTTATACACCTTACTTATACGATCCATTTTTTGTTATCAATTTTCTATTTTATGTTTATAATTATTTGAAAATTGACCATATATGATAAAAATATACATCAATTTTCTATGTCAAGGAGAAAATAGAGCATGTATATATGTGGGAGGGGTGGGAACGTTGACAAACTGTTATAATTGGGAGGGGGGCTTGACAAAGTTTATGTCATGCAAAGTGGGAGGTAGGCCGAAAAAGTTTGGGAATCTATGCACTAAATGTACATTAACGCTGAGTGACAGACTTATAAACAATACCTACTTATCTCCAGGTGAACATAAGAAATATTAGGTATATAAACGTTGGCAGAACTAAACAAGACATGAACTTCCTGGTCAGAAAACTATAAACATATCAACAAATAAAATATGTCTCAGACTAGTAAATATGTTGTTATCAGATGAGTTGTGTGAAATACAAAGGTCTCTGTTATAAAAATGACATGTTTCAACTTGGTCTTATCAGTGTCTGCTACCTTACACTCGACAGACAAGGACAGACTATCATCTTCCAACTCAGAATAGGAAATAACAGAATGGACAAACACTTACACACGCTACGGTTGACCCCATCCCCTCTGTATCCTGTGGCGCCGCTGATCAAACCACAGAACATGTCCTGCAAGATTGTCCCCTGTATGTCCTCCTAGAAAGGAATGCTGGCCCTACAACTCAACACTACATTCAAAACTACAACACTACATTCAAAACTACATGGCACCAGAGATGAGCTTCAGACAACAGTCGACTTCATCATAAGAACATGTCTAACGGTATAATCATCAAAACTACATGGCACCAGAGATGAGCTTCAGACAACAGTCGACTTCATCATAAGAACATGTCTAACGGTATAATCATCAAAACTACATGGCACCAGAGATGAGCTCCAGACAACAGTCGACTTCATCATAAGAACATGTCTAACGGTATAATCATCAAAACTACATGGCACCAGAGATGAGCTTCAGACAACAGTCGACTTCATCACAAGAACTCTTCTAACGGTATAATCATCAAAACTACATGGCACCAGAGATGAGCTTCAGACAACAGTTGACTTCATCATAAGAACATGTCTAACGGTATAATCATCAAAACTACATGGCACCAGAGATGAGCTTCAGACAACAGTTGACTTCATCACAAGAACTCTTCTAACGGTATAATCATCAAAACTACATGGCACCAGAGATGAGCTCCAGACAACAGTTGACTTCATCATAAGAACATGTCTAACGGTATAATCATCAAAATAGCGATCGCAAAGAAGAAGCTGTTCTTGTCCGTACAGACAGCGTATCAACTTGATTGATTTGACTGACCTACATCTGTTTTAAAATTAAAGATCACGTTACATGTAGCTCCGTAGTAGTTATCAGTTATATGAAGACTATCTTCATAGCACTCCGGACACGTCCATAGGTGCTCTGACCTTAACCTCAACAGATCCAGCAACGTCCAGCGGCCAACACGCCAGTTCCATGTTGATTAATCAATCTCTTTGTATAACAGGTATGTCGTTCTTTTCGAGCTGTACCAATATTGACACATATATTTCTCAATCTAGTCAGCGAGTGGGAATCACAGCTGTGAAACTCCTAGGGTCGGAAAGACTCTCTCAATACGTTAGGAATGTCATTGCGGTTCATGGCAGCCCCCTCTGATATTGTAGCCAAGCCAGCCAATCTATCAGCTCGTTCATTACCCTAACTCCTGCGTGTTCAGGGACAAAAATGAAGGTGATTTCTCTGATCATGTCTGTACCAGTACCTCCACCTAGTTGCGTCTCACCATACCTGATTCGACTTTACGAATCATGCACATGGAGTCAATGAGTATGAAAACACGAGAGTATTTCTTCTTCTTCTTCTTCTCATCGGTCGTTCTTTTCGGCCATTTTGATCATTCTTATTGTGATATATAAACAGCCTTACACCAAGAACGGGTGTGTACGTCACATCCTCAGCACTATTTGGAGCTATAGTGCTTATCCTTCAGCGAGGTGTCCGATTTCAGCCAGCGTTTACTGGGTTCACACTCCGTCAGCTTGTGGCTGTCCCCAGCCGATCTACAAGGCTGCAGGTTCGAGAGTATTTATGAGATGCCAACCATTTCACCGCCTCCCTAACCTCCCTAACCGCCCGAACCTCCATTGTCAAACTACTTGTGGTTGTTGCGTAGGCTCCCACTCCCACTATTTTTCCTCCTGAGCGTGCTGAAAAAACCCACGCACAGCGTTGTAGACGAATGACTGAACCATCGGTGTAAATAACCACATCTGTATCATTGATGTTGTCATTGAAGAGAGCCTCCACCTCCACGTTTAGCAGTGATAGATTATTTTGTTCGCAGTTTTTCTTAATAGATGTAATAACGGTGAAATTATGGTAGCATAGCAATTCTAGCTAGTGAGAGAAAGTGAAAAGAAAGGATTAAGCATGAATATAAAGAAAACAGAGGTTATGGTTGTCTCCAAGAAACAAGAAACACCAACATGCAATATCAAAATAAATAACACAACACTGAAACAAGTCCATCGATTCAAGTATCTAGGAACATTCTTAACACCAGATTGAAGATGTACAACATAGATTAGGAGTAGAATAGCTCAAACGAAAGCAGCTTTTATGAAAATGAAGAACACACTATGCGTGAACTCACTACCAATGACACTGCGAAAACGAGTACTCCAATGCTATATTGAACCAATTCTTATGTATGGCAGCGAATCATGGACACTGAACAAACAATCAATACGATCATTGGAAGCCACAGAGATGTGGTTTTACAGACGAATGTTGAGAATTCCATGGACAGCAAAGAAAACAAACGTGGAGGTTTTAAATCAGGCCTGCACACAAAGAAACCTTATCAAAAGAATAAGAATCCGACAATCAAGGTTCTTCGGGCATATAATGCGAAGAGAAGGTTTAGAACATTTGGTGACTACAGGTAAAATTCAGGGAAGGAGAGATCGTGGAAGACAGAGGAGAAGATGTTGGATGACCTGACATCATGGTTCGACAAAATATCGACGTCAGAACTGATTACATGCACCAAGCAAAGAGAGTTGTGGAGAGACATGATCGCCTACGCCGGCAGGCATGGCACTTGATTGATTGATAGCAATTCATTCCTCTCCTGGTTCAATTCCGGAAGGATCACATATTTTCCTAAGCGTATCTTCCGCCTGACTCAGCCATGATCTGCCTCTCTTGAGTCTACACCCTTTCTCCTTAACCCTTTCGCTGCTACATACTTTCTGAAGGCTGAGATAAAAATAGCTACTCTTTGTTTCTAGGTCACAAACGTGAATGTACCCTATAGCAGTGACAGAAGCAATGTATAACGTGTTAACACGTCTTTAGCCCGCAGATGAGAGATGATAACAGACGTATTAATGCGTCTTTAGAAGTGAAGAGGAAAAACGTATATATATACGTCCTTAGCAGCATGTTTCTTGTCTGTGTTGATTTTTAGATATGATCGAACCCTCCAAGTTTCAAGTCTGTTAGCAATAGTTGGGAGGTCAAAAAGGAATTGCATTGACACTCCTGGTGTATCTTTGGTGCATCCCAGAATTATGCGCATAGCCTCATTTTGAAATGTTTCCAGTCTAACTGTGGGTGCCATGAAGTCCAGAGCAACACATCGGACAGTCCTGCTGAGAAGAAGTAGAAGGGAAGTAATTCTACAATATATTTCAAACATGCATATACTTTACATGAGGAAGGGAAGTAATTCTACAATATATTTCAAACATGCATATACTTTACATGAGGAAGGGAAGTAATTCTACAATATAATTCAAACATGCATATACTTTACACGATGTTTATTACTACTGACAACCGCTGTATTTCAGTAGTAACAACAACAACAATTACAACAACAACAATCAGAGAAAGATAAGGTTGGTAATGTTTGTACAATAGTATCTCTCAGCACTTTCCATTGTTGCCGTTCTGCCGCATTTATACAATTCGTTGTCCATGGCAGGAAACCATTTCTTCAACTCTATTTCTACAGTTCATTATCATGTCTCCTTTTGGACATCCATGTCATCTTTGGACATCCATGTCATCTTTGGACATCCATGTCATCTTTGGACATCCATGTCATCTTGTACCCTCTGCTGTCCATCGGAGAGCTGTCCTAGTCAATGTCCCTACTAGCTTACGACATATATGAGCAAACATCATCAATGTTTCTATACAACATTAGAATCTATTGACACTGCTCCAAAATTCAAGATACAACGTCTGCTGTATCATTGAATAAGTTCTAGATTATGAGCTATTTAATGGCTATCTATTCTCTATTCTCTATTCCTGTTTTCCTTTTCGACGTCAAGGCAGAACCACCTTATCCGCTTTGTACAAGGTTGAATTTAGTGACTCGGAAATCACGACGCTCTATCGTTTACATGGTCATCATCTGGGTCTGTTGTAATCTGAGTGCTAGTGCTGTTTGTGTGAGACTGTCTTGTGGTAACCTTGATACGTGCCAGAACCATTTGATCTGTTGTTTCTTGATATATTATAGCACCAGCAAAGATCCCTCTTTTTTTGATTTCATCGTTTCTGATCTTCACTCTTCTTGTTACATTTAGAATTCGTCGTTAACACTTCATCTCTGTCGTTTGGTTTCTCCCTTTCTCATTTGTTGTCAGTGTCCAGGTCTGACACTGATAGCACAGAGTTAGTATGAAAACTGTGTTGTTTGTGTCCAGGTCTGACACTGCTAGCACAGAGTTGGTAAGAAAACTGTGTTGTCAGTGTCCAGGTCTGACATGATAGCACAGAGTTGGGATGAAAACTGTGTTGTTTGTGTCCAGGTCTGACACTGCTAGCACAGAGTTGGTAAGAAAACTGTGTTGTCAGTGTCCATGTCTGACATTGATAGCACAGAGTTGGTAAGAAAACTGTGCTGTCAGTGTCCATGTCTGACACTGATAGCACAGAGTTGGTAAGAAAACTGTGTTGAACATTGCTCTCTTGGTGGCCATCGTTACCTGCTTTTTTTCAGTATTGGTGACATTTGTCCTATAATCTGATTTTTTTTTAAAAACGTACGTGTTCAAGGGATGCAACAATGTAAATTGTGTTTCCCAACAAGTAAACAAGATTTATGGAACTTGAAAGTAATGAAACACATAGATTCATGTTCAACACAAGAACAGCTTCAGTAAGATCAGCTTCAGTAAGAACAACTTCAGTAAGAACAACTTCAGTAAGAACAGCTTCAGTAAGAACAGCTTTAGTAAGAACAGCTTCAGTAAGAACAGCTTTAGTAAGAACAGCTTCAGTAAGAACAACTTCAGTAAGAACAACTTCAGTAAGAACAGCTTCAGTAAGAACAGCTTTAGTAAGAACAGCTTCAGTAAGAACAGCTTCAGTAAGAATAACTTCAGTAAGAACAGATTTAGTAAGAACAGCTTCAGTAAGAACAGTTTCAGTAAGAACAGCTTCAGTAAGAACAGTTTCAGTAAGAACAGCTTCATTAAGAACAGCTTCATTAAGAACATTTGCAATACCAATAAGAACTCTTCCAACAGAAACACACTGAGTGATTGATTGATTGATTGATATGACCAACATCAAGGCACTTCCTTTGAGTAATCATGTGTGCTACGATTTCATTTTTACACAGAAAGATCTCAGGCTCCCCAATGTAAAATGTTGAAGATCTCAGGCTCCCAATGTAAAATGTTGAAGATCTCAGGCTCCCCAATTTAAAATGTTGAAGATCTCAGGCTCCCAAAATGTTGAAGATCTCAGGCTCCCCAATTTAAAATGTTGAAGATCTCAGGCTCCCAAAAATGTTAAGATCTCAGGCTCCCCAAAATGTTGAAGATCTCAGGCTCCCCAAAATGTTGAAGATCTCAGGCTCCCCAAAATGGTGAAGATGGTGAAGATATTTTATAGGAACTTTTAAAAAAATGTTCCAATAAATTTTGCCGAGGCTGCAGCTTTTCAGCCAGCCATTATGGATTTTGAACTACCAAGGGTGTTCTTTGATGTGCTCAAATTGAACAAGGGACCTACGTTTTGTCGTCCGTCTATGATAGGACTAGGAAGTCGATTTTTGACACTGAAATCAGGGATCTCTGGAACAAATGATATTCTAATCTGCGAGTTTGTGATATTCAACATGTAACTATCTAAAACAGAATTATCTTTACCAAGTCAGCGATGTATGAGATGGCAAGGACATGTGTGCCGTATGAGCAATGGTAGAATCCCACATGACATTCTATGTGATCAACTCGCAACTGGTACTAGACAGCATGGTCACCCATTACTACGTCTTCATTGACGCCTGCAAGCGTGATCTAACTTCATGCAACATAGACAATGAAAACTGGAATCGGTTGGCCAAAGACAGGCAAGCATGGCGAGCGGCAATGAAGGGTTGCTCAGAAAGAAATGAAGACAAACTCAATCACATATGAAGGCAAATAAGAGGGCAGCGGGACCATCCTATGTTGCAGCTTCTGAATCTAGTTTCATTTGCATTAACTATGACAAGAATTGCGACTCCAGAATATGCCATTACATCCACAAGAAACGTCACCACAGAACGAGCTACGTCACACACAACATATTGTCTCCTGAGACAAAGATGTCAATGGTGATTATCGCTGACCTGTAAGAAACGTTACAAGCAATATCTCCAACTTGTAACTCGCTCATCGTGCCACATATCATTCCCATTTAGGTACACACATAGGTCTCGCCGATAGCGAAACAAGCAATATATCCCATGTGTAAGTATCTCATCATTCTACGCATCATTCTGGGATGCACCAAAGATACACCAGGAGTGTCAATGAGATTCCTTCTTGACCTACCAACTATTGCTAACAGAATTGAAACTTGGAGGGTTCGATCATATCTAAGAATCAATGCAAACAAGGAACATTCTCTCCATGAAGAACTCGTTAAGGAGAAAGGATGTAGACTCAAGAGAGGCAGATCATGGCTGAGTCAGGCGGAAGATACGCTTAGGAAAATATGTGATCCTTCCGGAATTGAAACAGGAGAGGAATGGATTGATGTGCCACCTCAATTTCAGACTGCTTTCACAGTTATTACATCTATTAAGAAAAACTGCGAACAAAATAATCTATCACTGCTAAACGTGGAGGTGGAGGCTCTCTTGAATGACATCATCAATGATACAGATGTGGTTATTTACACCGATGGTTCAGTCATTTGCCAACAACGCTGTGTGTGGGCTTTTTCAGCACGCTCAGGAGGAAAAATAATAAGAGAGGCCAGTGGGGACTACGCAACAACCACAAGTAGTTTGACAATGGAGGTTCGGTCGGTTACGGAGGCGATGAACTGGTTGGCATCTCACAATTACTCTCGTGTTTTCATACTCAGTGACTCCATGAGCATGATTCGTAAAGTCGAATCAGGTATGGTGAGACGCAACTGGGTGGAGGTACTGGTACAGACAATGATCAGAAAATCACCTTTATTTTTGTCCCTGGGCACGCAGGAGTTAGGGTAATGAACGAGCTGATAGATTGGCTGGCTTAGCTACAATATCAGAGGAGCTGCAATGGATCGAAGTGACATTCTTCATGCATTGAGAGAGTCTTTCCGAACAGAGGAGTTTCACGGCTTGTGAATCCCACTCGCTGACCAGATTGAAAGAGATGGGTGTCAATATTGATGCAGCCAAAAAAAACGACATACTAAATATGCAAAGAGATTGATTAGTCAATATCGAACTGGCGTGTTGTGTCGCTGGACGCTGCTGGATTTGCTGAGGCGGAGATAGAAGCACCTATGGACATGTCCGGAGTGCTGTGATGATAGTCCTCATATAACTGATAACTGAAGTATCTAATTGTGTCACATATCAGTCCCTTCAAGGTACACACAGAGGTCTCGCCGATAGAGATGTCTAAGTGACCACTGGCCGTAAAACTTGTTGGGACTGAGTCCAGCGTGTGCCACTCATTTTTGTAAGTGATTAGACAACATGAAAACCCTGATTCATCATAGACATCATAGACATCATGAACTATCATAGACATATCATAGACATCATAGACATCATAGACATCATAGACATCATAGACATCATAGACATCATAGACATTCATAGAATCATACATCATAGAATATAGACATCTGACATCAGTAGCAATTAAGACATCATAACATGATAGACATCAAGCAATCATCAGACATCATAGACATCATAGACATCATAGACATCATAGACATCATAGACATCATAGACATCTAGACATCTAGACATCATAGACATCATAGACATCATAGACATCATAGACATCATAGACATCATAGACATCATAGACATCATAGACATCATAGACATCATAGACATCATAGACATCATAGACATCATAGACATCATAGACATCATAGACATCATACACTAGACATCATAGACATCATAGACATCATAGACATCATAGACATCATAGACATCATAGACATCATAGACATCACATCTAGATCATAGACATCACATTTGACATCATAGACATCATAACATCTAGACATCATAGACATCATAGACATCATAGACATCATAGACATCATAGACATCATAGACATCATAGACATCATGAGATCATAACTCATAGACATCGTAGACACATAGCATCATAGACATCAAGGTTACTCCTGAAATAATCATCTGTGAACAAAGAAAAGGGTTGCATATTTTGAGATACTCTTGAAGCAAGGACACAATACAAGATTTCACTACTTGATTATTTATGTGCATTCAATTGACTGCAGTAGATTTAGACTCATTTGATATATATCTAAGGTTTGAAAGGGTTTTAAGGCCGAAGGTGTGACTTCATTGCACCGGGTTTTATCCCATATGGCTCGGCCCCTCTCCGCGGAAATAGCACGCCACCTGCCGAAAGTGTTGCATAAAGCACGAACTCTGTAGCTCTGGCAATAATCCTAGGGTCTCTGGAAAAACTGCACTCGTGAACAGAACGGCGCGGTCCGGATTCCAACCCACGACCTTCGACTCGCAAGGCAAAGGACTTAACCACTCAGCCACAGAAACTCTTTATATATAAGGATTGCATCAGAATTAGTTATTAATGTTCATGTTTTCTTTGTACGTCTATAGTTTCTCTTTCTATCAGTTGTCCATGGGAGAACTGTCTCAGCTGTCCATGGGAGAACTGTCTCAGCTGTCCATGGGAGAACTGTCTTAGTTGTCAATGGGAGAACAGTCTTATGCTCATACTGGTTTACGGCATACACGACAAGTCCATCTTCATCTTCGTATTAGAAGATTAGTAAATAAAAGATATAGTCAACTAATCTCTTGTCTACTACACAGTCTGTATGACCATCATGCTCCAGTGAAGGAAACATAATTCCCGATACAAACCGGCAGCTTACACATGCATTAAGTGTATAAGGCAGTCGCAAGAGTGTAACACCAACCGTCCGACACTTGTATTTGCAAACCACTTAGAAGGAAACAGCCGTAATGACATATATCAGCAGTCTACACAAACAATACTGCGTAAAGCAGCCATTATATTACCGACGACTAGATCGTCACTATTTTATTTGTATGCAATTCACAACCACCATGGCACAGACAAAAACATTCTGAATGAATTCACAGTTTACAGTGCTGCTCCAAGCACACAACTTTGTAGGTGAATCACAAAACGATGTCCTACTTGTCCAAAATTAGAACAAACGCGTTATAATTGTGCCAGGAAGCAAATAATTCTCCACAGTCTTAACGACTCGCCCGTCCTTCCACCATGTTCCCCATGACCTCGTTGATGTTCTTTCACGTAATTATATCTCTGCATTGCCCTTATTCTCTTGTTTCTAACTGTCCAACTCTAATATAATGAAATATAATAAATTTGTGAATTTGTATAACAAATAATACCTTTCAAATATCACAAGCAAAGTTAGAGAGATAGCAGTTGGAGAGATAGCAGTTGGAGAGATAGCAGTTGGTGAGATATCAGTTGGAGAGATAGCAATTGATGAGATAGCAGTTGGAGAGATAGCAGTTGGTGAGATAGCAGTTGGAGAGATAGCAGTTGGTGAGATAGCAGTTGGAGAGATAGCAGTTGGTGAGATAGCAGTTGGAGAGATAGCAGTTGGTGAGATAGCAGTTGGTGAGATAGCAGTTGGAAAGATAGCAGTTGGAGAGATAGCAGTTGGTGAGATAGCAGTTGGTTAGATAGCAGTTGGTGAGATAGCAGTTGGTGAGATAGCAGTTAGAGAGATAGCAGTTGGTGAGATAGCAGTTGGAAAGATAGCAGATGGAGAGATAGCAGTTGGTGAGATAGCAGTTGGTGAGATAGCAGTTGGTGAGATAGCAGTTGGAGAGATAGCAGTTTGTGAGATAGCAGTTAGTGAGATAGCAGTTGGTGAGATAGCAGTTGGAAAGATAGCAGTTGGTGAGATAGCAGTTGGAGAGATAGCAGTTGGTGAGATAGCAGTTGGTGAGATAGCAGTTGGTGAGATAGCAGTTGGTGAGATAGCAGTTGGAGAGATAGCAGTTGGTGAGATAGCAGTTGGAGAGATAGCAGTTGGTGAGAGTAGCAGTTGGTGAGATAGCAGTTGGAGACAGTTGGAAAGATAGCAGTTGGAGAGATATGCAGTTGGAGAGATAGCAGTTGGAGAGATAGCAGTTGGTGAGATAGCAGTTGATGGAGAAGCAGTTGGAAAGATAGCAGTTGGAAAGATAGCAGTTGGAGAGATAGCAGTTGGTGAGATAGCAGTTGGAGAGATAGCAGTTGGTGAGATAGCAGTTGGAGAGATAGCAGTTGATGAGATAGCAGTTGGAGAGATAGCAGTTGGTGAGATAGCAGTTGTGAGATAGCAGTTGGAAAGATAGCAGTTGGAAGAGAGATAGCAGTTGGAGAGATAGCAGTTGGTGAGATAGCAGTTGGTGAGATAGCAGTTGGAGAGATAGCAGTTGAGTAGATAGCAGTTAGTGAGATACAGTTGGTGAGATAGCAGTTGGAAAGATGCAGTTGGTGAGATAGCAGTTGGAGAGATAGCAGTTGGTAGAGATAAGCAGTTAGGTAGATAGCAGTTGGTGAGATAGCAGTTGGTGAGATAGCAGTTGGAGAGATAGCAGTTGGTGAGATAGCAGTTGGAGAGATAGCAGTTGGAGAGATAGCAGTTGGTGAGATAGCAGTTGGTGAGAAGCAGTTGAGAGCAGTTGGAAAGATAGCAGTTGGAGAGATAGCAGTTGGAGAGATAGCAGTTGGAGAGATAGCAGTTGGTGAGATAGCAGTTGGATAGCAGTTGGAAAGATAGCAGTTGGAAAGATAGCAGTTGGAGAGATAGCAGTTGGTGAGATAGCAGTTGGTGAGATAGCAGTTGGTGAGATAGCAGTTGGAGAGATAGCAGTTGGTGAGATAGCAGTTGGAGAGATAGCAGTTGGTGAGATAGCAGTTGGAGAGATAGCAGTTGGTGAGATAGCAGTTGGTGAGATAGCAGTTGGAAAGATAGCAGTTGGAGAGATAGCAGTTGGAGATATAGCAGTTGGTGAGATAGCAGTTGGTGAGATAGCAGTTGGTGAGATAGCAGTTAGTGAGATAGCAGTTGGTGAGATAGCAGTTGGAAGAGATAGCAGATGGAGAGATAGCAGTTGTAGAGATAGCAGTTGGAGAGATAGCAGTTGGAGAGATAGCAGTTTGTGAGATAGCAGTTAGTGAGATAGCAGTTGGTGAGATAGCAGTTGAAGAGATAGCAGTTGGTGAGATAGCAGTTGGAGAGATAGCAGTTGGTGAGATAGCAGTTGGTGAGATAGCAGTTGGTTAGATAGCAGTTGGTGAGATAGCAGTTGGAGAGATAGCAGTTGGTGAGATAGCAGTTGGAGAGATAGCAGTTGGAGAGATAGCAGTTGGTGAGATAGCAGTTGGTGAGATAGCAGTTGGAGAAGCAGTTGGAAAGATAGCAGTTGGAGAGATAGCAGTTGGAGAGATAGCAGTTGGAGAGATAGCAGTTGGTGAGATAGCAGTTGGAGAAGCAGTTGGAAAGATAGCAGTTGGAAGATAGCAGTTGGAGAGATAGCAGTTGGTGAGATAGCAGTTGGAGAGATAGCAGTTGGTGAGATAGCAGTTGGTAAGATAGCAGTTGGTGAGATAGCAGTTGGAGAGATAGCAGTTGGTGAGATAGCAGTTGGTGAGATAGCAGTTGGAAAGATAGCAGTTGGAGAGATAGCAGTTGGAGAGATAGCAGTTGGTGAGATAGCATTGGTGAGATAGCAGTTGGAGAGATAGCAGTTGGTGAGATAGCAGTTGGTGAGATAGCAGTTGAAGAGATAGCAGTTGGAAAGATAGCAGTTGGAGAGATAGCAGTTGGAGAGATAGCAGTTAGTGAGATAGCAGTTGGTGAGATAGCAGTTAGTGAGATAGCAGTTGGTGAGATAGCAGTTGGAGAGATAGCAGTTGGTGAGATAGCAGTTGGAGAGATAGCAGTTGGTAAGATAGCAGTTGGTGAGATAGCAGTTGGTGAGATAGCAGTTGGAGAGCAGTTGGAAAGATAGCAGTTGGAGAGATAGCAGTTGGAGAGATAGCAGATGGAGAGATAGCAGTTGGTGAGATAGCAGTTGGATAGCAGTTGGAAAGATAGCAGTTGGAAAGATAGCAGTTGGAGAGATAGCAGTTGGTGAGATAGCAGTTGGTGAGATAGCAGTTGGTGAGATAGCAGTTGGAGAGATAGCAGTTGGAGAGATAGCAGTTAGTGAGATAGCAGTTGGAAAGATAGCAGTTGGAGAGATAGCAGTTGGAGAGATAGCAGTTGGAGAGCAGTTGGAGAGATAGCAGTTGGTGAGATAGCAGTTAGTGAGATAGCAGTTGGAAAGATAGCAGTTGGTGAGATAGCAGTTGGAAATTGTGAGATAGCAGTTGGTGAGATAGCAGTTGGGAGATAGCAGTTGAGTGAGATAGCAGTTAGTGAGATAGCAGTTGGTGAGATAGCAGTTAGTGAGATAGCAGTTAGTGAGATAGCAGTTGGTGAGATAGTAGTTGGGAGATAGCAGTTAGTAGAAGCAGTTAGTGAGATAGCAGTTGGGAATAGCAGTTGGTGAGATAGCAGTTGGAGAGATAGCAGTTGAAGAGATAGCAGTTAGTGAGATAGCAGTTAGTGAGATAGCAGTTGGTGAGATAGCAGTTGGAGAGATAGCAGTTGTAGAGATAGCAGTTGGTGAGATAGCAGTTGGTGAGATAGCAGTTGGAGAGATAGCAGTTGATGAGATAGCAGTTTGTGAGATAGCAGTTGTAGAGATAGCAGTTGGTGAGATAGCAGTTGGTGAGATAGCAGTTGGAGAGCAGTTGGAAAGATAGCAGTTGGAGAGATAGCAGTTGGAGAGATAGCAGTTGGAGAGATAGCAGTTGGTGAGATAGCAGTTGGAGAGCAGTTGGAAAGATAGCAGTTGGAAAGATAGCAGTTGGAGAGATAGCAGTTGGTGAGATAGCAGTTGGTGAGATAGCAGTTGGTGAGATAGCAGTTAGAGAGATAGCAGTTGGTGAGATAGCAGTTGGAGAGATAGCAGTTGGTGAGATAGCAGTTGGAGAGATAGCAGTTGGTGAGATAGCAGTTGGTGAGATAGCAGTTGAAGAGATAGCAGTTGGAGAGATAGCAGTTGGTGAGATAGCAGTTGGTGAGATAGCAGTTGTAGAGATAGCAGTTTGTGAGATAGCAGTTAGTGAGATAGCAGTTGGTGAGATAGCAGTTGGAAAGATAGCAGATGGAGAGATAGCAGTTGGTGAGATAGCAGTTGGTGAGATAGCAGTTGGAGAGATAGCAGTTTGTGAGATAGCAGTTAGTGAGATAGCAGTTGGTTAGATAGCAGTTGGAAAGATAGCAGTTGGTGAGATAGCAGTTGGAGAGATAGCAGTTGGTGAGATAGCAGTTGGTGAGATAGCAGTTGGTGAGATAGCAGTTGGTGAGATAGCAGTTGGAGAGATAGCAGTTGGTGAGATAGCAGTTGGAGAGATAGCAGTTGGAGAGATAGCAGTTAGTGAGATAGCAGTTAGTGAGATAGCAGTTGGAGAGCAGTTGGTAAGATAGCAGTTGGAGAGATAGCAGTTGGAGAGATAGCAGTTGGAGAGATAGCAGTTGGTGAGATAGCAGTTGGAGAGCAGTTGGAAAGATAGCAGTTGGAAAGATAGCAGTTGGAGAGATAGCAGTTGGTGAGATAGCAGTTGGAGAGATAGCAGTTGGTGAGATAGCAGTTGGAGAGATAGCAGTTGGTGAGATAGCAGTTGGAGAGATAGCAGTTGGTGAGATAGCAGTTGGTGAGATAGCAGTTGGAAAGATAGCAGTTGGAGAGATAGCAGTTGGAGAGATAGCAGTTGGTGAGATAGCAGTTGGTGAGATAGCAGTTGGAGAGATAGCAGTTGGTGAGATAGCAGTTAGTGAGATAGCAGTTGGTGAGATAGCAGTTGAAGAGATAGCAGTTGGTGAGATAGCAGTTGGAGAGATAGCAGTTGGTGAGATAGCAGTTGGTGAGATAGCAGTTGGTGAGATAGCAGTTAGTGAGATAGCAGTTGGAGAGATAGCAGTTGGTGAGATAGCAGTTGGAGAGATAGCAGTTGGAGAGATAGCAGTTGGTGAGATAGCAGTTGGTGAGATAGCAGTTGGAAGCAGTTGGAAGATAGCAGTTGGAGAGATAGCAGTTGGAGAGATAGCAGATGGAGAGATAGCAGTTGGTGAGATAGAGTTGGAGACAGTTGGAAGATAGCAGTTGGAAAGATAGCAGTTGGAGAGATAGCAGTTGGTGAGATAGCAGTTGGTGAGATAGCAGTTGGTGAGATAGCAGTTGGAGAGATAGCAGTTGGAGAGATAGCAGTTAGTGAGATAGCAGTTGGAAAGATAGCAGTTGGAGAGATAGCAGTTGGAGAGATAGCAGTTGAGAGATGCAGTTGGAGAGATAGCAGTTGGTGAGATAGCAGTTAGTGAGATAGCAGTTGGAAAGATAGCAGTTGGTGAGATAGCAGTTGGTGAGATAGCAGTTAGTGAGATAGCAGTTGGTGAGATAGCAGTTAGTAGATAGCAGTTAGTGAGATAGCAGTTAGTAGAGATAGCAGTTGAGTGAGATAGCAGTGAGATAGCAGTTGGTGAGATAGTAGTTGGTAGAGATAGCAGTTAGTGAGATAGCAGTTAGTGAGATAGCAGTTGGAAAGATAGCAGTTGGTGAGATAGCAGTTGGTGAGATAGCAGTTGAAGAGATAGCAGTTAGTGAGATAGCAGTTAGTGAGATAGCAGTTGGTGAGATAGCAGTTGGAGAGATAGCAGTTGGTGAGATAGCAGTTGGTGAGATAGCAGTTGGTGAGATAGCAGTTGGAGATAGCATTGATGAGATAGCAGTTAGTGAGATAGCAGTTAGTGAGATAGCAGTTGGAGAGATAGCAGTTGGTGAGATAGCAGTTGGAGAGATAACAGTTGAAGAGATAGCAGTTAGTGAGATAGCAGTTGGTGAGATAGCAGTTGGAGAGCAGTTGGAAAGATAGCAGTTGGAAAGATAGCAGTTGGTGAGATAGCAGTTGAAGAGATAGCAGTTGGTGAGATAGCAGTTGGAGAGATAACAGTTGAAGAGATAGCAGTTAGTGAGATAGCAGTTGGTTAGATAGCAGTTGGAGAGATAGCAGTTGGTGAGATAGCAGTTGGAGAGATAGCAGTTGGTGAGATAGCAGTTGGAGAGATAGCAGTTGGTGAGATAGCAGTTGGTGAGATAGCAGTTGGAAAGATAGCAGTTGGAGAGATAGCAGTTGGAGAGATAGCAGTTGGTGAGATAGCAGTTGGTGAGATAGCAGTTGGAGAGATAGCAGTTGGTGAGATAGCAGTTAGTGAGATAGCAGTTGGTGAGATAGCAGTTGGAAAGATAGCAGTTGGTGAGATAGCAGTTGGAGAGATAGCAGTTGGAGAGATAGCAGTTGAAGAGATAGCAGTTGGTGAGATAGCAGTTGGAGAGATAACAGTTGAAGAGATAGCAGTTAGTGAGATAGCAGTTGGTGAGATAGCAGTTGGAGAGATAGCAGTTGGTGAGATAGCAGTTGGAGAATAGCAGTTGGTGAGATACAGTTGGTGAGATAGCAGTTGGTGAGATAGCAGTTGGTGAGATAGCAGTTGGAGAGATAGCAGTTAGTGAATAGCATTAGTGAGATGCAGTTGGTGAGATAGCAGTTGGAAAGATAGCAGTTGGTGAGATAGCAGTTGGAGAGATAGCAGTTGGTGAGATAGCAGTTGGTGAGATAGCAGTTGGTGAGATAGCAGTTGGTGAGATAGCAGTTGGAGAGATAGCAGTTGGTGAGATAGCAGTTGGAGAGCAGTTGGAAAGATAGCAGTTGGAAGATAGCAGTTGGAGAGATAGCAGTTGGAGGTGCAGTTGGTGAGATAGCAGTTGGAGAGCAGTTGGAAAGATAGCAGTTGGAAAGATAGCAGTTGGAGAGATAGCAGTTGGTGAGATAGCAGTTGGTGAGATAGCAGTTGGTGAGATAGCAGTTGGAGAGATAGCAGTTGGAGAGATAGCAGTTAGTGAGATAGCAGTTAGTGAGATAGCAGTTGGAAAGATAGCATTGAGAGATAGCAGTTGGAGGATAGCAGTTGGAGAGATAGCAGTTGGAGAGATAGCAGTTGGTGAGATAGCAGTTATTGAGATAGCAGTTGGAAAGATAGCAGTTGGTGAGATAGCAGTTGGTGAGATAGCAGTTGGTGAGATAGCAGTTGGTGAGATAGCAGTTAGTGAGATAGCAGTTAGTGAGATAGCAGTTGGTGAGATAGCAGTTAGTGAGATAGCAGTTAGTGAGATAGCAGTTAGTGAGATAGCAGTTGGAGAGATAGCAGTTGGTGAGATAGCAGTTGAAGAGATAGCAGTTGGTGAGATAGCAGTTGGAGAGATAGCAGTTGAAGAGATAGCAGTTAGTGAGATAGCAGTTAGTGAGATAACGTTAGTGAATAGCAGTTGGTGAGATAGCATTGGTGAGATAGCAGTTGGAGAATAGCAGTTAGTGAGATAGCAGTTTAGGCAGTTGTGAGATACAGTTGAAGAGATAGCAGTTAGTGAGATAGCAGTTGAGAGATAGCAGTTGGTGAGATAGCAGTTGGTGAGATAGCAGTTGGAGAGATAGCAGTTGAAGAGATAGCAGTTAGTGAGATAGCAGTTAGTGAGATAGCAGTTGGTGAGATAGCAGTTGGTGAGATAGCAGTTGGTGAGATAGCAGTTGGTGATATAGCAGTTGGAGAGATAGCAGTTGGTGAGATAGCAGTTGGAGAGATAGCAGTTGGAGAATGCAGTTAGTGAGATAGCAGTTGGTGAGATAGCAGTTGGAATAATAATGAAAAAATAATAGCACTATATTCAAATAGCAGTTGAGAGATAGCAGTTGTAGAGATAGCAGTTTGTGAGATAGCAGTTGGAGAGATAGCAGTTGAAGAGATAGCAGTTGGGAGATAGCAGTTGGAGAATAGCAGTTGGGAGATAGCAGTTGGTAGATAACAGTTGGTGAGATAGCAGTTGGTGAGATAGCAGTTGGAGAGATACAGTTGGATGAGATAGCAGTTGGAGAGATAGCAGTTGGAGAGATAGCAGTTGGAGAGATAGCAGTTGAAGAGATAGCAGTTGGGGAGATAGCAGTTGGAGAGATAGCAGTTGGTGAGATAGCAGTTGGGAGATAGCAGTTGTGATGATAGCAGTTGGATAGATAGCAGTTGGAGAGATAGCAGTTAGTGAGATAGCAGTTGGAGAGATAGCAGTTGGAGAGATAGCAGTTGGAGAGATATCAGTTGGAATATAATACATCAACAAATGCGACCATACATATTTCTAAACATTTAGTTTTGCTCCATTCATATTTCTAAACGTTCAAAAATTTTATTCAATCAAATTCAAACATTCACCTTTTATTCCAATCAAATTCCAAACATTCACCTTTTATTCCAATCAAATTTCCAAACATTCACCTTTTATTCCAATCAAATTTCCAAACATTCACCTTTATTCAATCATATTTTCCCCAAAAATACTTTTATCGCTCCATTCACATTTCCTAAAAAATACCATTTATATTTCCATTCATATTTTCCCAACAGTTAACGATTGACGCTTTGTTCCATTCATATTTACTTTTTGTATTCCATTCTGTTGCGCTCTTATCTTGTGTTAAGTGTGGTTCCAACAGTTGTACGCCACGGTGACTTGAGTTTACATGACAGTCAAACTGTTCTTCTGTCGATACAATCGATCGTCTTCATGTGATTGATACGTGGTTGGTGTACGTGGGAGATTCTTGTGTTGTCTGGACATTTTGTCCTCATCCTTCACAACTCATCTCACATATTCACACACATATTCACGTACACACGCACACATACACACACACACACATATACATAAACACAGAAGCTCGTGAATGTTGTAATGGTAAATGTGGCCTTGACAAACCCCCAACCAAAATCTCTGGAGAATCTATACAACTTTCTCTGGCTCGATCACCGCTTTTCAGATCACATTATAACTCTCCCGTGACTCTAACACTGGCATATCGGATTACATTATTGGTGATCAATAAACACACGAATATTGAACAATAGATCTTGCAGAAAATATCGGGCTGTAACACACAAGAACATTTACATATACAAACTGTGTTAATTCTTTATTCAATGTTTGCTATAAATCGTTTCGTATAATTTTTTTTATATAAATCTATTTATACTCAAAGCAAACCCATAGGTGCGTAGTTTTCTTCAGCAGGTATGGATGAGAATGTCCACTTCTATCTCCAGTGTCTAACTGGTTAAATACACTTCTAATTCTGCCCCTCACGCGCCCCATTTCTGCTCACAAAACTTCTGATTCCAACATTCTTAAAGCGTTGCATAGATTCACAATCACTTAACTGTGTTCAGATCAAACAGGGGGTCGGTGAGCAATCAAAGTAGACCTCCCCTTTTTCCACCTTCAACGCAAGGATGAACGTTGCAATTGATGCAAGCATTAATGCTCTTTTATTACAGTTTAGAACTGAGTGCCCAGGACAATATTTCCACGTAATCCCATAAAGGTTGAAATCCACGTTATAAAAACATTTCTTATACAACAAGCTGTGCGCCGTATATACTTTCTGAACGTTGAAAAACTTGCATATATTAACTTCATTACTAGCAGACAGCAACGGACGTGACTTGCAAGCGGCTATATTAATTGGCATATACAGCTCAGCAGGTATTTCAACAGGTGTTCCACATTTATACCTGATTATTCAAACAACAAAGGCTTCATACCTTTATTCTGATTCTCTTTGTAGTAGGTGGACTGCCCTACAGGTATTTCTTGAGATTTGATAACAGTTTTGTGTATACAGGTGAGAGCTTACATTCATTCCTTTAGTTGGTGTAGTGATGTTTTTAAAATATACAAGTAGATGATAGTGTATATGTCTAGGGTTTGAATCTCATGTAATGTTTGACATACAGTTGAAAGTTAGAACATTGTTGTCTGTATCAGACCACAGCCAACTTTAGATAACTAGGCCAGAAAACTGACTGGGAATCCTGACCTATATCAGAGAAGGGGGTTGAAAAATATAGATGTTTTATAGAACACTGCAACTTATTTGCAATTTTACTCAATTCTGTGAATCTATGGTCATTTATTGGTGAAAAATATTCATGATATTGATATTCCTTATTGCTAAACTTAACTTGTTGCATAATATAACTTCCATTTAGCATTTTGTGTTGATTTTAAAATGAATTCGTCTATATACATCAATACTGGAATGCGAGGTCACGTGGTGTGGTTGTGGTCTGATTTCCCATAATTCTTACCTGAGTCCGAAGGCCCATAAGTTAATAGTTGGCTCTGGTCAGACTAACCAGTCTCACATCTTGCATATCTGTTGGATTTAGAAACGTGAAGTAGCAAACACTTAACACTATGTGGTCTGCAAAGACTTCACAAAATAACACTTAACACCATGTGGTCTGCAAAGACTTCACAAATAACATAAACACTATGTGGTCTACAAAGACTTCACAAAATAACACTTAACACCATGTGGTCTGCAAAGACTTCACAAAATAACACTTAACACCATGTGGTCTGCAAAGACTTACAAATAACACTTAACACTATGTGGTCTGCAAAGACTTACAAATAACACTTAACACTATGTGGTCTGCAAAGACTTCACAAAATAACACTTAACACCATGTGGTCTGCAAAGACTTTACAAAATAACATTTAACATCATGTGGTCTACAAAGACTTTACAAAATAACATTTGACATCATGTGGTCTACAAAGACTTTACAAAATAACACTTAACATCATGTGGTCTGCAAAGACTTCACAAAATAACACTTAACACCATGTGGTCTGCAAAGACTTTACAAAATAACACTTAACACTATGTGGTCTGCAAAGACTTTACAAAATAACATTTAACATCATGTGGTCTACAAAGACTTTACAAAATAACACTTAACATCATGTGGTCTGCAAAGACTTTACAAAATGATCATTTTTGTTGCTAATTAGTTTTGCAAATAAACGCAAATGTAAGAAACACAACTGAATACAACCATCTCTCGCAAATGCAATAAAATCACAACCACAAAAACTGAAACAAAACTCCATTGATGACACTTCAGAAATTGCAAGTTGAAGTAATAACTGTTAAAAATGGTTGATGTAGAATCCAGGATGTGAGAATTATTTATAGTTTACATGAAGCAAAATATCACTTTCTCATTTCTATAATATATAACGATAATTGCTTTCAATTGTTATAACAGTCAACATTATGTTTTAAAACAATTTATGAATATATATATTTCTCCAGCACACATTGCTTGATCTTTTTAAATGTTGTTGTTTTCTTTGTTTATTCCTGACGCAAATATGTCAATATTCATGATTTCTTTAGCACTCAATTTTCTTTGTTAGTGATCTTAGGTCACGCTCTTAGATTACTGTGGACCCCAAACTGGGCAGTAAGCTTCAGGTCTGTCAGGTTTCCTTCTTCAGCGATCTCTGGTCATGAGCTTAGTTTACTGTGGACCTCAAACTGGGCAGTCAGCTTCAGGTCTGCCAGGTTTTCTTCTTCAGCGATCTCTGGTCATATTCTTAGTTTACTGTGGACTTCAAACTTGGCAGTCAGCTTCAGGTTTGTCAATTTTCGCAAAATGTCTGTTTAGGTTGACTGGGTGTGGCAACATGTTGATTCTTAGCTCACACAGAAGAGTACAGTCTTGGAGGACATGCTCCAGTGTCTGTTCCACCAGATGACACTTGCAGAGAGCTTATAATCCTAGTCTATATAAGTGTTTGTTGAGTCTGCAGTGTCCGGTATGTAGTCAAAATATAATGACCTGGTCTGTTCTGCTTAGGTCTTTGAGGAAGTCTTTCCATAATCATATCTAGTGTTTGTCTTCCAGTCTACTGCAGATTTTCTCATAATCATATCCAGTGTTTGTCTTCCAGTCTACTGCAGATTTTCTCATAATCATATCCAGTGTTTGTCTTCAGGCTACTGCAGATTTTCTCTGTATGAGGGTTTTGACCTCTTGAAAAGATAGTCGTTGGTAAATTTGCTGTTTTTCCACTGCCTTCCTTAGCCAAGACATCGGCACTCTTATTGCATGCAATGTCACAATAAGATGAAATCCACTGCCAATGAATTTCTGCTCAATTTGGTTTGTTAAAACAAACACTGATGTTTTTAGTTATTTTGTACTAAGGTTTACAGATGTAATAGTTATTCATGTGTTCTCTGTGTCACTGTCATATTCTAGTTCAGATAACATTGTTATTATGTGAAGTGATACGAAACAAATCTACGTCACATATCGTCCATGAACTGGTTCGGAACATTTTTTTGAACGAATCCATTTCTCTTTTGTTTTCAGAAACATATGTCACCAATTATTTTAATACAACACAATTCACTACCTGTATCTTACGTGAACTTTAATCTATGTGTCAAGGACATTCCTACTTTAGAAAGTTAATTTTTTAAGGAAGCAGAAATAATGTATTTCATCATCATCATCAGGTGCCGTGTTGGCTGGTGTAGGCTGTTATGGACCTCCACAAATCTCTGTCTCTGGTGTTTGCTATCATTTCAGATGTTCTACTGTGCCATGATTTCAGATGTTCTACTGTGCCATGATTTCAGACCATACAAAATTTTCTCTCTCTGTCTTCCTCTGTCTCGCCTCCCCTCGATTTTACCGGTTGCTACAATGTGTTGTAATCCTCCCCGCCTCATCAAATGTCCTAAAAATGATGACTACCTTTCTTATTTTGATGATAGGCTTACTCTGTGTCCTTGACCTCATTCAACACATTGTGGATTTACAAATCCCAAGTACAATTAGTCAGCTTATCAACAGTGTAGTGCACATTTGGGCTGGTTCAGATTATTAGTATATCAAGCTGATTATGTTTCAGTATCTTAATATATATATATACAATTTTAAAAGTATATAGTTTACGTAGAATAGAGGGACTCTGATGGTGGTACGATAAGATTACGAACCAGGAACTCAGAGAAAGAACTAAACAGATACCAGTGGAGAAATAGATAAGGAAGAGACGCTGACGATGGATAGGACACATATTGAAAAGACCGTCTGGAAGCATTGCAAGACAGACATTGTTTTGGAACTCATAGGGATAGCGGAGTATGGGAAGACCTAGAAATACCTGGAGAAGAGAGCTGGAGATTGATATTAAAAGGATAGGTCAAACATGGACGATATTGGAAGGGATGGCAGGAGAGAGGAAGAGCTGGAAGATGTTTGTTGAAGACATGTACTCGGTTGGGAAGTAAAAGGGAAGCGAGCGAGAGGAGAGAGAGAGAGAGAAAGAGAAAGAAGAGAGAGAGAAAAAAAGAGAGAAAGAGAGATAGAAAAAAGAGAGAAAAGAGAGAGAGAAAGAAGAGAAAGAGAAAGAAGAGAGAAGAGAGAGAGATGAAGAAAGAAGAGAGAGAGGAAAGAAAGAGAGAGAAAGAGAGAGAAGAAGAAAAAAGAAAGAAGAGAGAGAGAAAGAAAGAGAGAAAGAGAGAGAAAGAAGAGAAGAGAAGAGAAAAGAAGAGAGAGAGAGAGAAAGAGAAAGAGAAGAGAAAGAGAGAGAGAGAAGAGAGAGAGAAGAAGAGAGAGAGAAGAAAGAAGAGAGAAAGAAGAGAGAAGAGAAGAGAAAGAGAGAGAGAGAGAGAAAGAAAGAGAGAAGAGAAGAAAGAGAAGAGGAAAGAAAAGAAGAGAGAAAGAAAGAGAGAAAAGAGAAAGAGAAAGAAGAAAAGAGAGAGAGAGAAAGAAAGGAAGAACAAAATATTTCTTAAGAATACAATGTTGTCAATGGCAACAAACTAACCAAACACCCTGCCCCACCCACCCACCACCACCACCCACCCACCACCACCCAACCAACACGCACCCACCACCACCCACCACCACCACCAACAACAGCACTATTTGGATATCTAATATATTTAACTTACAATATAAATAAAGAAACTATTTACTAAAATTTATTCTAGAATAAACTCAAGCACATTATAATGTGGTTTTTGGTTGCCCCTTTCATAGTGTACACATCCAGGAGGAGGTGATCGATATAACGACTGGATCAATGAGACAGTTGGCCTACTGACATGATAGACCTTGGAGGTTCCATCTTAGTCTGGTCCCGTTTTGTGGACCACATTTCGGTATCTTTAAACACATAAATCATGCGATATCAGCTCAGTCAGTTGGCAGAAAGGATTAGATAGCGGATACCATGCGGGAGACACGTGCTAAATCTACGCTAAAACTAAGGATATTGTTCTGTTGTGTGCATAAATGACAAATCCTAATCTGAACAATGCTTCTCGATGACTGCACTAGCCTTGCGGTCATTAAATTCAACAGGATCTCGTCCTAGATGTCCTACACTGCCCTAATAAGCAGAACTACAGACAGTAACGACATCAAACATGAAAGAAGGGACATAAACATATACACGTAAAAAAATGCCAGCGGTGCTTTCTTCAATTGTGCTCAATGTGGGTACCCAGACAATTGAAGGAGGAACACAAAATTAACCGATTTGGCCTGTCCTTGCATCATCTCTGTCGATACGAAGATGAAGGAGAAGACATGCTGAACAGGATTGTTACTGAGGATGAATCATGGGTGCATCACTACTGTCCCGAATCAAAGCGTGCTTCAATGCAGTGGAAACATCCTTCTTCGCCTTGTGTCAAAACATTCAAGGTTACGCCATCAGCAGGGAAAGTCATGCTGACGGTGTTCTGGGATTGTCAGGGAGTGCTTTTAACCATTTTCAAGAAGAAAGGTGACAATGTGAATTCTGAATCATACTGTGAAGTTCTATCGATGCTTCATGATGCAATTCGAAAAAACGCCCAGGACTGCTGACTACAGGAGTGTTGCTTCTTCATGACAATGCCAGACCACATACGGCTCGATTAACTCAGGAGAAAATTAACCAACTAAGGTGGGAAGTTCTGGAACATCCGCCTTACAGTCCTGACTTAGCCCCTAACGATTTCCACCTTTTTTGGTCTACTGAAAACCAACCTTGGCGGGAGACATTTCGCGAATGACGCCGAAGTTGAATGTGAAGTGAAAACGTGGTTTAGAAAACAGAGCCTGCAGTTCTATGCAGCCGGTTTGGGAGGATTGATAAAACGATGGGATAAGTGTACCAATGTTGGTAGAAATTATGTTGAGAAATAAAGGAACAATGTATGTATAAAAATAAACTGGTTTCAAGTTGTTATTATAGTTATTTTTCTACAGCCATTTGTGGCTTACTTATTGACTTCTCCTCGTAGATAGTGAGCTCGATTACAACCCAATAACACCTAGTTCAAACTCCGTTGCGGGAATATTGGAAGCAA
The DNA here is from genome assembly GCA_020796225.1 of Arion vulgaris. Classification (NCBI taxonomy): domain Eukaryota; kingdom Metazoa; phylum Mollusca; class Gastropoda; order Stylommatophora; family Arionidae; genus Arion; species Arion vulgaris. Next base: position 2,321,344 of record CM036762.1, read on the forward strand.
ATCGCATCTGGTGTTGAGATATTGATTGCAGGTCCTATGTAATGTATGTAACCAGTAGGAACGGGATATTAAATATTGATTGATTTATTGATTGATTGATATGACCATCATCATTGCAATTTGGTGAGTAACCATGTGTGCTTCAATCTCTTTCTTACAAATGAAGATCTCAGCTGCAGTCCATGGGGTCAAAGGCGCATTTCTAGGAACAACGTCGCGCCAAGTTTAGTGAGCTGGCGCTATTCAAGATCCTACCCCACGTCCACGTGGTGGCCATGGAAACAGATAGAGGGTCCTGTCTGACAAAGAGGGTAGGGATCGAGATAGAGCTACATTTAGTGGTAATAGTACAAGCACCTAAAAGTAATGCGTCCAAAACCCTGAACAAAATGCACGCCTCTCCTGGCCGAATTCCGATGAAAAGTTGCTCAAAATAGTTGCAAAATAGTTGCAAAATAGTTGCAAAATAGTTGCAAAATAGTTGCAAAATAGTTGCAAAATAGTTGCAAAATAGTTGCTGAAACGTAAGAAATAGCATCGTAGAGTCGTCTGAACGAACGCCAACTCCTTCAGAGTAAATGGCCGCACTAATTTTGCTAGCTGTGGAGCAAGAATCCATGAGAACGATGTGTAACGAGTCAACAGTTACAGCACACTTGCCAGCTCTGGGAAAGTGGCTCTGAGAACGCTTTAATGCATCGTGTTGACACAAGGGAAGATTCCAGTAAACTCCATATCGAAGGCCAAGCGTGGACCTATCTATTGGATAAGGTTGGCCGAGCGCAAATCCTAAAGTGGCGTTCTGCGGTCTAACAAAACTGCCCCCTCTCGGACAACTGAAGGTACTGTTGCAATAGCAACTAACATCCCTGGAAAAACTGGAGAGGGTGATAGTGGCGAGCGCAACATTTTCAGTTGTGTTGACAGAGTCATTTGAAATAAATCCTCTAAATTATATGTGTGCAGCCCCAGTCCAGTGTTTCCCGGAGTCAGGGAAAATGCAGAGTTAAAACTGCAAATTGCCAAGTGCCGATACGCGTCTCTAAAAGGCTGACTGTGTTCCTGTTGCAGAATAAACTCACAGTGGCCGAAAAGAAAGGCCGACAGTGTAATGGTTTGACAGGTCGTCCAAATTCAAACATTGGCGAAGGCCGACACTCTTCACGGTGATCTATACAAGTAGAATGCTGTGGTGCACGACAAGCTCATGTGTTCCCTAATAGCTGAGCATGTTCCTAATCCGGAACGACCTCATATAGTCAGAAGGGCGCATAGTGTAAACACACTTTTAGGTGAAGATAGAAAAAGCCCAAATATACGGCAAAAAATGATCGTTAAAGAGCAATGAACACACGAAGAAGCCGACAAGAGACCGTCCCACTGACTAGTCCTAGAAGGGTGCTAATGTTCCTAAACCGGAGCGATCACACCCATTCAGAAAAATTAGCAAAGCAGTAAATGATCCTAGGCGTAGATCGAAGTCAAAATATACTGCATTAGAAAGATCATTAAAGAATGCTCATCATACGAGGCAAAAAGATACGCCGCGCTTAGTCAAAAAGGTTGCAAAATACAAAAGGCTCTTTGGCGTAGATCCAAGTCCAAATATACGGCGATTAACGGATCATTAAAGAGAAATGTACTCACGATGTCTGGAAAGTGTTTGACTGTCGACATGGCAGACTCGAACATTTCCAAAGGCCGAAAACGCGGAAATGCACCGAATGCGCTTGTCCTACAACTGTAGGGACTTAAGGGGGGCGCAACGTTCCAACCGTTCTTGGCAAAGGTTGTTTATATATCACAATAAGAAGGATCAAAATAACCGACAAGAAAGATCGACAAGAAGAAGAAGCTGCAGTCCACGAACTCCGTAGCACGAGAGACGGACACCTAACCTGTACGCCACAGATACGCCGTGGGATGTTACATAAATAATAGATAAACATACACAAACACAATCATACAAACACAAATACACACACACAGAAATACACACACACAGACATACGTGCACATATACACGCACAAACATACACACACAATATATGTGATACAGAAATACAAAACAATTATTCATCGATTTCTCCCCATTTTGTTCATGTTATAATCTGATTTATTATCTGGACTGCACACTAACAAATTATGTTGTACTGTCTTCCCACATACTGTTATACGCTTCATCTTCTTCAGTTTACAACTCCCAACGGAGTACAGGTTTTTCAACCAACTTCTTCCAGCTCTTCCTCTCTACTGCCATCCGTTCCAAATCTTTTCATGATTTACTTATCCTTTACGTTGATTTACGTTGATTTACCCTGATTTACGTTGTCTGTTTTAATATCAGCCTCCAGCTCTCTTTTCCAGGTCTGTCTAGGCCGTCTCCTACTCCTCTTTCCTGCGGGTTCCAAAACAGTGCCTGTCTTGCAATGCTTCCGGTCGGTCTTCTCAATGTTTGTCCTATCCATCGCCAGCGTCTCTGCCTGAGTTCTTTCTCCACTATTATACGCAATCACCACTTATTTGTCATGTTTTCCCATCACTTTCCCCTCATAAACACCACTTCTAGCACTTATTTATCATATTTTCCCATCACTTTCCCCTCATAAACACCACTTCTAGCACTTATTTGTCATGTTTTCCCATCACTTTCCCCTCATAAACACCACTTCTAGCTCTAGATATTTCACTTCCAGTACTTGCAATAACCATCAGGAATTCTTTTATCTCCCATCTTTCAAATCTGATTAGCTTGATTTTATTTTTGTATATTATTTTTGGATGAAAAATTTGTTATTTTCAAAATATTACTTGACGAACTCTCTTTTGTCAAACTCATTAGTTGTATTGAGGTGTTTTACACTTTTGACAAAGTCTTTTAGTCTAGACTTTTCTCTTTTTTTGTATATTTTTGAAAGTTGTTGTTGAGAAGTCACTGCTGTCTGTTGAGTTTGTTATTTCCAGTAAATGTCATTAACAATATCTGGTCACAAAATTAAGAGAAAAAAATAGGTATTTATTTGTTGGATTGATTTTCTTGTTTAGTATTTGTCTCGTTCCATTCTATCAATATTTATAATCACACTTTCAGTGTTGACTTGACTTGTCTAGTGGGCTTTGTCTGTTTTAGTGTTGACTTGTCTAGTGGGATTTGTCTGTTTTAGTGTTGACTAGTCTAGTAGGCGTTGTCTGTTTTAGTGTTGACTAGTCTAGTAGGCGTTGTCTGTTTTAGTGTTGACTTGACTTGTCTAGTAGGCGTTGTCTGTTTTAGTGTTGACTAGACTAGTAGGCGTTGTCTGTTTTAGTGTTGACTAGTCTAGTAGGCGTTGTCTGTTTTAGTGTTGACTAGTCTAGTAGGCGTTGTCTGTTTTAGTGTTGACTAATCTAGTAGGCGTTGTCTGTTTTAGTGTTGACTAGACTAGTAGGCATTGTCTGTTTTAGTGTTGACTTGTCTAGTGGGCATTGTCTGTTTTAGTGTTGACTAGTCTAGTAGGCGTTGTCTGTTTTAGTGTTGACTTGACTAGTAGGCGTTGGTTCGGTTACTCTTATATTCGATGTGGACAAAATCATTAGTAATTATCTAAATATGATCAGTTTTATTGATTTCATTCTTGATAACAAGGTTTGGGATTGTTGGTGCTAATATGAAGAAGATAACAAACACTGAAACAGTAATGATGTGTGTACATTAGCAGATATGATATTTGCACTGACAGATTCTAGCACATTACTAGACAAAGTTAACATTACTAGACAAAGTTAACATTACCAGACAAAGTTAGCATTACTAGACAAAGTTGTTAGCATTAGCGGATAAGATATTTACATTGACAGATTGAAGCACATTACTAGACAAAGTTAACATTAGGTGAGATATGATATTTACAGTGATAGATGCTAGCACATTACTAGACAAAGTCAACATTAGGATAGATATGGTGTTTACAGTGATAGATTGTAGCACATTACTAGACAAAGTCAACATTAGGATAGATATGATATTTACAGTGATAGATGCTAGCACATTACTAGACAAAGTCAACATTAGGATAGATATGATATTTACAGTGATAGATTGTAGCACATTACTAGACAGAGTCAACATTTAATGACAAATACACTCAGGATTAAATAAAGACAAAAATAATGAATGTAAATTACTGCTTTAAGACACCACCCGTGTGTTGCCGAGTCTCGTAAGGGAAGCTAAGAAGAGTAACTTCGACCTACAAGGCATGTCGTAAGAGGCGAATGAGGTAGAGAGAGACCTAGGGGAACTACCCTAGTAAATACAAGTTTCGCAGAAAACGGATGTGCTGCCCTACTTGTAGGCACATAACTGGCACAATGTACAATCGCCCTTAGGCTCAGATCACAGACAGATCAGCGAGTGGTTTAACAAGTGGTGCTAAAGTAGTGCATAACTGTCACAAAGTGCAATCGCTCTTAGGCTCAGATCACATACAAATCACAAATAATAATTTAATAAGAGGTCGATATGAAGCGTTCAAAGAAGAAGAAGAGAGAAGGTTCTAAGAGATGCCGCATGCTGCTGCTGCTGTTAGTCATTGTGTTGTCTTTAAATTAACTATTGACTGTACTACAGTCTGGAGGTCAAAATCCTGACTGTACTACAGTTTGGAGGTCAAAATCTTGGCTGTATTACAGTCTGGAGGTCAAATCTTGATTGTATTACAGTCTGGATGTGAAATCTTGATTGTATTACAGTCTGGATGTGAAATCTTGATTGTATTACAGTCTGGATGTGAAATCTTGGTTGTATTACAGTCTGGATGTGAAATCTTGGTTGTATTGCAGTCTGGAGGACAAAATCTTGACTGTATTACAGTCTGGAGGTCAAATCTTGACTGTGGGCATGATTCAGTTTTAACGGCCGCACTATGTTCAATCCCTCCCCATGAGGCCATTACCTTGTAGTGGTGGGGAGGCTTGCGTGCTCCAATGATACATTGAGCTAGGACGGCGGGAACTTATGTTCCCGGAAGGGTTACCCAAGCCGGAAAGGTCACTGAAGAGGGACAGACGAAGCATGGTCTCCTGGTCCTCCAGGTTGGGGTTGGGCTTGGGACTAACGATCCCATCCTTTAAAAAAATTAAAGTTACGGAAACAACAACAAACATACAACCTATCTACGGGCATGAAGGGCTACCAGAGTCATTGACTCACATGACTTGAAGTGGTGAAAGCCGAAAGGAAGCTACTTTCATGAGGACGGAAGTCCTGAATGCCAAAACCAAGACCAGAATTGGATGCTGGAATGTAAGAACAATGTACGAAACCGGAAAACTGTCACAAATAACAGCAGAAATGAGAAGATATAATCTACATATCCTAGGGGTTAGCTAGAGCAGATGGACAGGAAACGGAAGAAGTACCATTGCAACAGGTGAAACAGTCCTTTTTCTGGACGAGACGATGACCTACACCATGAAGGAGTAGCAGTAATCCTAAGAAAAGGCGTGGAAAAGTGTCTATTAGAATGGAAACCTATCAGTAGCCGCTTGATTAAGATCAGACTAAAGGGGAAGCATACAAACATCACAATTCTACAATGCTATGCGCCAACTAATGATAGCGAAGATACAAAGAAAGACTCTTTCTACGAAAACCTACAAGCAGAATTAGACAAGTCACCATCCCATGATGTTATCATTGTTATGGGAGATCTAAATGCGAAGGTCGGACAAGACAACACGCATAGTTATAGAACTATGGGAAAATATGGATGTGGTATGATGAACGAAAATGGGAACGTTTAGTAAACTTCTGCAGCATGAACAATCTCGTTATAGGAGGAACCTATTTCAACATTTAGATATCCACAAATTAACATGGTATTCCCCTAATGGCAGAGATAAAAACCAAATAGACCATATAATGATCAATGGACCCTGGAGACGCTCGCTGCTAGATGTTGTAGTCAAGAGAGGTGCAGATGTTGGTAGCGACCACCACCTAGTCACAGCTTATGTCAAACTTAAACTAAGAAAAACAGGACAACAGAAAAACTTCCAAAGAGGTTCGATGTGGATAGACTAAAAGACATGGAAGTAAGGGATAAGTTTATAATGCAGATAAAGAACAGATTCCAAGCCCTAGAAAGTAATGAAACTACGGATGAAACTGACAACATAGATAGAACATGGGACAACATAGCATCTATATATAGCAAGAGCAGTGAAACATGTCTAGGGTACTGCACAAAGAAAAGAAAAGAATGGATAACACCAACAACATGGAAAATAATAGACAGCCGAAGAATATTAAAAAGAAATTGTTAGAAGCAAAGTCCGAAGACTGAAAGCAAGATACCAAGAACAGTACAAAGCGCAAGTAAAGAAATCAAACGGGCTGTGAGAGCTGACAAAAGAATGTATATTGAAGACCTGGCAGTGCAGGCAGAAGAAGCAACAAAAAAGTGTGATCAGGGAACAGTGTACAAAATTACAAAGCTAATAAGCGGGAAACATTATAGGAGATCAAATACTCTCATAAAGGATAAGAATGGAATACTATTGACAACGGAAAGGAACAAGAAATACGATGGACAGAGCATTTTAAAGAATTGCTAAATAGACCACCGCCAACGGTAGTAGCAGACATACCAGAACCAACAGAGGAATTAGAAATTGGCATTGAAACACCCAGCCGGGATGAGATCATTACAGCAATTAAATCTCTTAAGAATAACAAGGCACCAGGGAATGATAACTTAAACTCAGAACTATTCAAAATAGACCCAGAACTTGCAGCTAATATATTGCAACTTGTTTACTACTATATGGAATACCCAAATAATACCTGATGCATGGAACAGAGGAGTCATCATCAAGATCCCCAAGAAGGGCTCCCTTGCCGATTGTAATAATTGGCGTGGAATAACACTGCTTTCTGTCCCAAGTAAAATCTTAAGCAAAATCATCGTACAACGTATTACTGATGCTGTGGATAAGAAACTAAGAAAGGAACAAGCAGGATTTCGCAGAGGACGGAGCTGTATAGGCCAAATATTTGCTCTTAGAAATATCATAGAGCAATGCACAGAATGGCAAAGCAAACTCTATATCAACTTTGTCGATTTTGAAAAAGCTTTTGATAGCATACACCGCGAAAGTCTATGGCGTATCTTAAGATGGTATGGAATCCCACTGTGTTTATAAATATTATAAAAAGCTGCTACAGCAAGTTTGCATGCAGTGTTGAAACTTCAGAACTAAAGTTTGAAGTAAAAACAGGCGTGCGACAAGGATGTGTTATGTCAGCCCTATTATTCAACACTGTCGTAGATTGGGTGATGCGTAAACAACGGAAGATAAGGCAAGAGGTATTAGATGGACGCTCACATCCACTCTGGAAGACCTAGATTTTGCAGATGACATCGCACTCTATCTCATACACATAGAGATATCCAGGAAAAGACCTGCCGCCTTAACCAATATAGTGAGATGGTTGGGCTGAAAATAAATCAGAAGAAAACTGAAGTAATGACTCTGAACATAGCAACCCCAGCACCAGTCAAACTAGAAGGTAAAACCCTCCGAGATACAACCGCTTTCACATACCTTGGAAGTGTTATTAGCAATGAAGGAGGCGCTGGATCTGACATTAAAAACAGACTGAGTAAGGCACGAAGTGCATTCATGACCCTTCAGACCGCCTTGAAATCTGCCCAATACAGCATCAGAACCAAGACTAGTATCTATAACAGCTGTGTGCTGTCAACATTGCTGTACGGATCGGAATGCTTGAGAATGACAGAACAGGATATGTCCAGACTCTCCGCCTTTCATACAACTTGTCTGCGAAAAATCTTACGCGTGTACTGGCCGACTACTATCTCGAATCAAGAATTGCTTGCACGATGCCAACAAGAGAATATGGGCACTATCATCCGAAGACGACGCTGGAGATGGATTGGACATGTGATGCGCATGGAGACTGGCTCCGACACGAAAACTGCACTGAGATGGACTCCAGAAGGTAGGCGAAAGCGGGAAGACCCAAGACGACCTGGAGGAGAACGATAGAGCAAGAGCTGAGGAAATGAATCATGGCTGGAACACAATCAGAGGAAGGCCATGAACAGGGAAGAATGGTGTACGTTTGTTGCTGCCCTAAACGCCAAGGGCGTAACAGGCTAAAGAGACTATGTTCAATCAGATCTGCTTCCGTGCTACACTCTAGCTCTAAATGGTGATACTATAAATTGGGACTTTCTGTTTGTCAAATCTACGTTACACACCGTCCGCAGAAATGTGTGTCATGTTGGTTAATCTACGTCAACTTTGGCCGAAATTTGTATATACATAGGGGCGCAACAGAGGCGCAACGTACTCACGTTCTCAGAGAAAACCACATAAATCACAGAGAGTTAACTTGTTTGATATGAGAGAACACAAACAAACATATTAGGGATATTAGTGTCTGCAAGATAATATTAATGTCTGCAAGATAATATTAGTGTCTGCAAGATAATATTAGTGTTTGCAAGATAATGTTTGTGTCTGCAAGATAATATTAGTGTCTGCAAGATAATATTAGTGTCTGCAAGATAATAATGAACATGTTTATGATATTAGTGTCTGCAAGAAAATATTGAACATACTACTACTACTTTAGTAGAAGATAATATTGAACATACTACTACTACTTTAGTAGAAGATAATATTGAACATACTACTACTACTTTAGTAGAAGATAATATTGAACATACTACTACTACTTTAGTAGAAGATAATATTGAACATACTACTACTACTTTAGTAGAAGATAATATTGAACATACTACTACTACTTTAGTAGAAGATAATATTGAACATGTTACTACTTTAGTAGAAGATAATATTGAACATACTACTACTTTAGTAGAAGATAATATTGAACATACTACTACTTTAGTAGAAGATAATATTGAACATACTACTACTTTAGTAGAAGATAATATTGAACATGTTACTACTTTAGTAGAAGATAATATTGAACATACTACTACTACTTTAGTAGAAGATAATATTGAACATACTACTACTACTTTAGTAGAAGATAATATTGAACATACTACTACTACTTTAGAAGTAACTCGACTTAAAGTAAAAACTAATAATTAAAAGAGAAAAGAAACTGTTTTGTTGTTTATCTAATATTAACAAAAGTAATATAGTTTCAAGATCGATTATTGATTGATGATATATATAGTTCTTGAAGTGAACTAGAGAAGTTCTATGACAAGAATATATACATCGGTCACCAAGAACAAACGGAGATAAATGTGTATGTTTGTATCAAACACTGTCCCCAGATGTCAACAACAAAAAAACCAAATGAAGATCAAAGGGTCGCAAAGTCGAAGGATTGACTTCATTACACCTGTTCCCCCATCTGGCTACGCCCCTGTCGACAGATATGACATGACATCTGTCAAGAACATTGCACAAAGCACGAACTGCGTAGTTTCGCCAACAATCCTAAGAATCTCATGAAAACATTGCATATGTATCTCGGTCTGAATTCAAACCCACTATATTTAGAACGATAGACAAACGACTTCAGCATTTCATTATTGAGACATCGCTATAACAATGAAGGTAAATGTACAAACATTACATTTAGAACGATAGACAAACGACTTCAGCATTTCATTATTGAGACATCGCTATAACAATGAAGGTAAATGTACAAACATTACATTTAGAACTATAGACAAACGACTTCAGCATTTCATTATTGAGACATCGCTATAACAATGAAGGTAAATGTACAAATATTACATTTAGAACGATAGACAAACGACTTCAGCATTTCATTATTGAGACATCGCTATAACAATGAAGGTAAATGTACAAACATTACATTTAGAACGATAGACAAACGACTTCAGCATTTCATTATTGAGACATCGCTATAACAATGAAGGTAAATGTACAAACATTACATTTAGAACGATCGACAAACGACTTCAGCATTTCATTATTGAGACATCGCTATAACAATGAAGGTAAATGTACAAACATTACATTTAGAACGATAGACAAACGACTTCAGCATTTCATTATTGAGACATCGCAATAACAATGAAGGTAAATGTACAAACATTACATTTAGAACGATAGACAAACGACTTCAGCATTTCATTATTGAGACATCGCTATAACAATGAAGGTAAATGTACAAACATTACATTTAGAACGATAAACAAACGACTTCAACATTTCATTATTGAGACATCGCTATAACAATGAAGGTAAATGTATAAACATTACATTTAGAACGATAGACAAACGACTTCAACGTTTCATTATTGAGACATCGCTATAACAATGAAGGTAAATGTACAAACACTACATACACAAAGATTACATACACAAAGATTATATACACAAAGATTACATGCACAAAGTTTATATACACAAGATTATATCACAAAGATTATATACACAAAGATTATATACACAAAGATTATATACACAAAGATTATATACACAAAGATTATATACACAAAGATTATATACACAAAGATTATTTACACAAAGATTATATAGACAAAGATTACCTACACAAAGATTATATACACAAAGATTATATACACAAAGATTATATACACAAAGATTATATACACAAAGATTATATACACAAATATTATATACACAAAGTTTATATACACAAAGTTTATATAGACAAAGATTACCTACACAAAGATTATATACACAAAGTTTATATAGACAAAGATTATATAGACAAGATTACCTACACAAGATTATATAACAAAGTTTATATACACAAGATTATATAGACAAAGATTACCTACACAAAATTATATCACAAAGTTTATATAGACAAAGATTACCTACACAAGATTATATCACAAAGTTTATATACACAAAGATTATATAGACAAAGATTATATAGACAAAGATTACCTACACAAGATTATATCACAAAGTTTATATAGACAAAGATTACCTACACAAAGATTATATACACAAAGTTTATATACACAAAGATTATATACACAAAGACTACGTGCACAAAGATTACATACACAAAGACTAGAACACACAGATTACATACAAGACTAGGTGCACAAGACTAGGTGCACAAAGACTAGGTGCACAAAGACTAGGTGCACAAAGACTAGGTGCACAAAGACTAGGTGCACAAAGACTAGGTGCATGTATCAACAAGATAGCAGGCAAGACTGAAGTAGTACAAGACTAGGTGCACAAAGACTAGGTGCACAAAGACTAGGTGCATGTATCAACAAGATAGCAGGCAAGACTGAAGTAGTACAAGACAGGCATGTATCAACAAGATAGCAGGCAAGACTGAAGTAGTACAAGACTAGGTGCATGTATCAACAAGATAGCAGGCAAGACTGAAGTAGTACAGACTAGGTGCACAAAGACTAGGTGCAAGACTAGGTGCACAAAGACTAGTGAACAAGACTAGGTGCATGTATCAACAAGATAGCAGACAAGACTGAAGTAGTACAAGACTAGGTGCACAAGACTAGGTGCATGTATCAACAAGATAGCAGGCAAGACTGAAGTAGTACAAGACTAGGTGCACAAAGACTAGGTGCATGTATCAACAAGATAGCAGGCAAGACTGAAGTAGTACAAGACTAGGTGCATGTATCAACAAGATAGCAGGCAAGACTGAAGTAGTACCAAGACTAGGTGCATGTATCAACAAGATAGCAGGCAAGACTGAAGTAGTACCAAGACTAGGTGCATGTATCAACAAGATAGCAGGCAAGACTGAAGTAGTACCAAGACTAGGTGCATGTATCAACAAGATAGCAGGCAAGACTGAAGTAGTACAAGACTAGGTGCATGTATCAACAAGATAGCAGGCAAGACTGAAGTAGTACCAAGACTAGGTGCATGTATCAACAAGATAGCAGGCAAGACTGAAGTAGTACAAGACAGTGCATGTATCAACAAGATAGCAGCAAGACTGAAGTAGTACCAAGACTAGTGCATGTATCAACAAGATAGCAGGCAAGACTGAGTAGTACCAAGACTAGGTGCATGTATCAACAGATAGCAGGCAGACTGAGTAGTCAAGACTAGTGCATGTATCAACAAGATAGCAGCAGACTGAAGTAGCAAATTATATATCAAGACGAAACACGTCAAAACAAAGTAATATAGATTTACAAAATAACAAAATATAGAATATAGCGACGTTTCGACCAAAAGAACTTGATCAAGCAAAGGATAGAAAACAAACGACGAGATTGGAACTGTTTCTATACACGAGACATCATAGATAGAGTCAGACGATAAGTGGCTAACTACATTAAAATCATGAACACATTTGGGAGAGAAGGGAGCAGGAGTCTGTGTCTTTGATAAAACTACGTCAGGTTGGCAGCAACAAACAAAACAATTACTAGTCTTTGACTTCAGAAACTCTAAATGGTATTTATTATTCTCGCCAACAAGAAGATCATTACAATTCTTATTCATCTCTTGAAGAAGAAAAAGAAGAGAAAAATAACACTACATTAATTTAATTACTTATTCGATACGATGAATAACATCAAACACAAACACTCCCCACATTTCTATGTGTGTAACTAACAGTGTGAGGTTTGTGTGGGGACAAACTATTCAATATACGTGCGCCTGATTGGCAGCAGTTATTTGTTGGTAAGTAATAGATATTGACGCAGACGACCCAGCATTTGACGTAGACTACAATCAGAAAATTGGAAATATTTTGCCCGCTTTAAACTCTGCAATGGCGCACATATCGTTCAGACTCAATTCATCTTTTTCTGACAGTTCTTCATTCTCGTCCGTATTTCATTTGTGTTGTTTACTATTATATCTACTCGTTTTCCCAAGTTGTTTGGGGGAGGGGGAGGAGAGGGATATGAAAAACTATGTCCGATCGTATGAAACAGTATACTATGCGTTTAGGGGCCTACCAAACCAATGTGCAACGTATACACGTTCTTGGCAAAGATCAAACATATCACAAAGAGTGATTACAATTGGTGGAAAGAACGAACGCAACGAAGAAGAAGAAGAACATTAAAAAAAAATTAAATGCTTCTTACACATAAGCAGCCTCTAGTTCCAAAGTACTCAGTTCGCTCCCTCGTGAAGCCATCGATATATTTTACCAGCGATACCTGATCTCAGTGTAGGTGAGATCGAGTTCCTAGTTCTATCGGAGACGGACGATAAAACTCTGGTCCGTGTTCAATTTGAGCACGTAAAAGAACATTTGGCAGTTCCAAATTGAGAACAACAGGTTGGAAAACCGCTTTCCGGGAAAAATTCATTAGAAAATATTAAAATACAAAGTTCTACAAAATATCTTCACCATCTTCTAAATTACATATGGAACATCGCCGGTGCTACAGAGTTCATGTACTGCCGCGGAAATCTTCCTGTGTAGAAGAAAGATCGGAGCAGGTATGGTATAATAATATGGCATTACTACGTCGTTATGTATGACATTACTACGTCACTTTGTATGACTTTACTACGTCACATTGTATGACATTACTACGTCACTTTGTTTGACATTACTACGTCATTGTGTATGGTAGATTGTCCTGAGACTTGTCAGCTCAGCAACAACAGAGCGTGTTGTGACATGATTGCGTCACCTCAAAAACAACAACATATCGTGTACCATGTTTGGATCAGCTCAACAACAACATGACGTGAAACATATTTACCTCAGTTCTGTAACAACTTGCTGTGAGACAATCAGACTTATCACTTAACTGTCTCATAAAAGTCCATGTTTCACATCTATACGTTACCAGGAATATACATCTCTTAATATTTATATCTTTGTTTTCTTATCAGTTCTATCATACGTTACTACATACAGTTCTACTACATACAGTTCTACTAATACAGTTCTACATACAGTTCTACTACATACAGTTTCTACTACTACACTCCTACACATTTAGTGTTCTACATACACACATCATGTTTCAAACTGTGATGTTCAGTTCATACATTTACATACATCACTAAACAATGCCAGTTACTACGACAGTACGTTACTACATTACGATTGAAAACAATGTACCTACAAAACATTTATACTGCACCACTACATTCGCATACATACAGTTCTACAACAACAGCTATACAATCAATCCTCCTACATCATTTATTCACCAGACATTATCATACTTCTACATACAAATCTCACATGTTTCATGTTCATACGTTACAGTTCTACAATATACAGTACTAAATATTTATACGTTTGTTTTTACTATCAGTTCTACTACATACAGTTCTACTACATACAGTTCTATACATACAGTTCTACTACATACAGTTCTACTACATAAGTTCTACTACATACAGTTTTGTTTGTAACTACTCATATTTAATTATTGTCTATCCAAGCATCTCATTTGTATCAACTGTGATGTTCAAGTCTGGCACCTGTTCACAAGATCACATAAACAATGCCGTTAACTGGCGACCAGATACCAGTAACGGATCTACGATTGTAGAAAAACAATAGAACGACCTCACAAAAACAATTATATACTGCACACGTACTTCTGGACAATGTCATAACACAGACGCATCAAACGCTACAATCCGATCTCTTTCCATCATTCTGACATTCCGTCATTCACAATCCAATAACATCAAAATCTTGTCAGCGTTTATGTTATTGTTTCAGCCACGTTAGAATGTGTTTCAATCTCACGCAACAGCAAATATTTTACGTTTGTTCTCTTTGTACAATCAAGTCTAGTAGCTTCTATATTTAATCTAACTTGTACTAATCCAGAGTTCTGTAGCTTCTATATATTAAGTCAACTTGTACTAATCAAAGTTCTAGTAGCTTCTATATATTAATCTAACAAATGCATAATAGGATTCTAGTAGCTTCCATATGTTAAGTCTAACTTGTACTAATCCAAGTTCTAGTAGCTTATAATTAATCTAACTTGTATGAATAATAAATATACAGCAGAAAGTGTAATAGTAACATATGTATTGATAAATCGGTGCTAATGTAATCATATTATTTCATAATCAAACAATAAACAAACTTTTGAAGTGACAGAAATCGAATAGAATCAAATGCATACGATCAAGTAGCTTGCACCTAGAACAACGTAACTCCATGACATCAGCGCAAACTCCTAATCTGTGCAATTTGATCGGCGTGAGCAGCTGTCTTCAAATTAGTATAAATAAAAACGGATTAATGATGCGAAAATTAAAAGAAAATAAATTAAATAAATCAAGTTATCTGAAATCAAAATATGTCAGGAAAATTCAAGATATGGTAAGAAACTATAAAGTTTATAAGATATATATAAAGATATTTATCTGTATATATATATCCTCTCGGACAGTTATACATTACATAGGGCTTGCAAGTAATTTATCTATACCGTTCTGTCCTGTGCAACTCTGAATTCTGGGTATCCCATGGACGAACTTGAACCCTTTCTTGAACCCATTGACTCCCACTTCATATAAAGAGATAGAGTGAGAGAGAGATTGAGAGAGAGAGAGAGAGAGATTGAGAGAGAGAGAGATTGAGAGAGATTGAGAGAGAGAGAGATTGAGAGAGAGAGAGAGAGAGAGAGAGAGAGAGAGAGATTGAGAGATAGAGAGAGAGATAGAGAGATTGAGAGAGAGATAGAGAGAGAGAGAGATATAGAGAGAGATCAAGATAGAAGAAATTGCAGATACATAAAGCACAAAGAAAAACATTGGTAAGGAAAAAAAAATTATAGGAACTAAAAAGCAAAACAAACCACAAACGAGGGACTACAAGCGCAGTTGATCTGTGCAGTTGCATTTAGCGTATTCATAAAACACTTGAAACTATTACAAAATGAATCTTTGTTGGTAATAATTTCTGAACAAAACGTTGGAACATGTAACCCACTTTTATTGTTTCTAATGGAACAGACATCAACACTAGATTGTTCATTACTTGTTGTACACAGAACAGAATAACAAGAAAGTTGTTATTGTCAATCTGATTTCCAGTCTGTCTGCTTCATTCTCTAGCAGATTCTACCAAATAATTGAATTCAGAAAGCGGATATAAAAGTAATTGTTTTCCAAGAATTGGGCCCAAAGGTCAAGGTTTCCTAATCGGACTATATATAGTAACAGAGATTTGAAGATAACAAGTTTAGTGTGATTAAATATCACATACAAATAAAATGTGATGGGAATGTCTTTGATTATAAGTTGCTGTAGACTAATCAATGTGTGTTTATAAGTGTGTAAAGATTAAATTTAAAGGACGAACAATTTGCTTTAACAAGTTTTGTCTGTAAAAGGGTGAACAGTTTCAGCTGTAAAATGTGTATATTTCTCTGTACAATGTCGAGATATTTCTCTGTAAAATGTTGAGCAATTCTTTCATAGAATGTCAAACAACTCCTCTGTTAAATGTAGGGCAATTCATCTGTAAAACGGTCAGAAAATAAAAGTCATCTGTAAAAAGTCAACAAATTCTTCTGTAAAAAGTTGAACAATTTGTCTATAAATTGTCGACCATTTTGCCTGTCAATTATGATGTTCAGAAAACGAGTATCAATGCTAGAATGATGGACAACCATCATGTGCCGTTAACAGACCTGACAGAGAGATTGGCTAATCTATCTATGTGGGCACTGAACTGGTCATACTTTGATGATGATAATTTGAACCTCAGCTTACAGTCCGGAGACGAGGTAGATCGAATTCTACAGAACATCATGGGAGCCAAGAGAAAAGATATTCGTACAGTAGTTCCCATCACTGTTGTTTACACCGCCATCTTTCTGACCGGTGTCATTGGTAACATCTGTACGTGTATCGTCATTGCCAGGAACGCTTACATGCGGACAGTGACCAACTACTATTTATTCAGCTTGGCTGTCTCTGATGTACTCACGCTTGTTGTTGGTAAGTAGATGTTTAGTTTATTCATACATGTATTTATACATCGGTCATCCATTCATACATGTATTATACATCGGTCATCAATTCACACAGCTATACATCCAGTCATCCATTCACCAAGCTATACATTTCAGTCATCCATTCACAAAGCTATACATCAGTCATCCATTCACACAGCTATACATCCAGTCATCCATTCACAACTATACATTAGTCATCCATTCACACAGCTATACACAGTCATCCATTCACACAGCTATACATCCAGTCATCAATTACACCAGACTATACATTCATCATCTCATTCTACACAGCTATACAATTTACATTTTCTAATTCTATAAATCAGTGTTCTTTCCAGTTCAACACTATTACACCAAGCATTCATTCACCTAAAACTATACATTGCAGTCATTAGTCACTTCAACCCTATAAATTCAGTCATCCATTCCATTACAGCCTATACACCCAAAAGTCTTTTCCTTTCATTCAGTTATATTCAGTCATCAATTTCAGACATCTATCACATCAGTCATCCATTCACACAGCTATACATCTAGTCATTTAGTCACTCAACTATACATCCGATGACTAACTGACCTAGTCACCATCCTCTCATTTACTAAAGGATCTTTACTTTAATTTTTACACTTTTCTAATTACTGATTTAAATACAGTTTTGTTCATTCAGTTCAACACTCATTGCAACACTCATTGCAGCACTCATTGCAACACTCATTGCAATACTCATTGCAACACGCATTGCAACACTCATTGTAACATTCATTTCAACACTCATTGCAATATACATTGTAACATTCATTTCAACATTCATTGCAACATTCATTTCAGCATTCATTACAACACTCATTGCAACACTCATTGCAACGCTCATTTCAACATCATTCAGTTATGTGTGATTGCTGTCAATCAATCTTCAGACATCTATCCAATGACATAACAATGCTATGAGATTGTCTTGCACATTCAATCATTCAAACATCCCACTTCTGAAGTCAATTAGTTCACTATCGAATCCTTTCATCAGTCAGTAACATACTTTGTCAATGACTACTACCAGACACATATCTTCGAGGTCCAGGTGGCTAAACCGTTCTGAATGTCGTGTGTTTCATTCCGGAAGTTTCACTGAGATCCCAAGGAAAGTTTTTTGCTGAGTTCTGTTTATCGTTCGCAGTGAAGTTTCACTGAGATCAAAAGGAATTTTATCGTTCTGTTTGCGAGTGAAGTTTCACTGAGATCAAAAGGAATTTTATCGTTCTGTTTGCGAGTGAGGTTTCACTGAGATCCCAAGGAATGTTGCCGGATCTAGGAGTTTGTGCTTTGTGTAGACATCTCGGCAGGTGACGTGCAATTTCTGCGGAAATGGTCTGAGTCATATGGGGAAAAACCCGGTGCAATGAAGTCAATTTTTCGTCTTTAGAACATTTAGTCACATATCTGTCCAGTCTGTCCAGTCTATCCAGTCTTACACCCAGTCTGTCCAGTCTATCCAGTCTTACACCCAGTCTGTCCAGTCTGTCCGGTCTTACACCCAGTCTGTCCAGTCTATCCAGTCTTACACCCAGTCTATCCAGTCTGTCCAGTCTATCCAGTCTTACACACAGTCTGTCCAGTCTGTCCAGTCTTACACCCAGTCTGTCCAGTCTGTCCGGTCTATCCAGTCGTACACACAGTCTGTCCAGTCTTACACCCAGCCTGTCCAGTCTGGTCTCAGTCTTACACCCAGTCTGTCTAATCTTACATCCAGTCTGTCCAGTCTTACACCCAGTCTGTCTAGTCTTACACCCAGTATGTCTAGTCTTACACCCAGTCTGTCTAGTCTTACACCCAGTCTGTCTACAATCAATCACGTGATTACAAAATGTGAAGTTCCTAGCATATCTTTTATTGAACGTTGCCATCAGCCATACTAAACGATTTTTATATGCACCACTTATATGTTCAGTAGTTTGTCATTTCTTTATGAACGTCGATGTCTATTTTTACCGTTTATAAAAATCAACGGAACCAATTTTCTTCCAAATTGCCCACCGCGTGTTTGACCATGTAATCTTGTGTTGTGATCAAGCTCACTACCACTTACCCACAGACACCCACCACCCACCCACAGACACCCACCATTTACCCACAGACACCCACCACTCACCCACCACTCACCCACCACCCACATACATTACTAAAATCACTCAGTCATTTCAACAAACTTGACAAAATACTTGCACAATTACTCCATTATAATTGCCAAACAACAAGACCTTTGACCATTCTTCAATCTTTGAAACAGTAAATCATGATTGTATGAATTGATGACATAACAATCTGTCACATTGTTAGAACTATCAATCTGGTCTTCTTCATTCCGTACTCTAATTATGTTTTGTCTCACAGCGTCAGGATAAGAAGATAATTTGAGAACTGGCTTTCTGTGTGCGCTTCATAACACAGTTTTTCCCGCATCTTTTTCTCTGAGCTTCACCTTTTACGTAGACGGCCTATAGAACAATCAATGCATGAACAATCAATCATGAACAAGATTTGATATGTTTCAGTGATAGAATAATTTTAAACCAATTAGTGGAGATTGCTCTTGGTTCTGTTTTCTTAACAAGCATATACGACATTTCTACCATCCTGTGTGATCCCTCCTTACATGAGCTTTCTACCATCCTGTGTGATATCTCCTTACATGAGATTTATTCCATCATGTGTGATCCCTCCTTACATGAGCTTTCTTCCATCATGTGTGATCCCTCCTTACATGAGATTTCTTCCATCATGTGTGATCCCTCCTTACATGAGCTTTCTTCCATCCTGTGTCATCCCTCCTTACATGAGCTTTCTTCCATCCTGTGTCATCCCTCCTTACATGAGATTTCTTCCATCCTGTGTGATCCTTTCCTTACATGAGCTTTCTTCCATCATGTGTGATCCCTCCTTACATGAGCTTTCTTCCATCATGTGTGATCCCTCCTTACATGAGCTTTCTTCCATCCTGTGTGATCCCTCCTTACATGAGCTTTCTTCCATCCTGTGTCATCCCTCCTTACATGAGATTTCTTCCATCCTGTGTGATCCCTCCTTACATGAGCTTTCTTCCATCCTGTGTGATCCCTCCTTACATGAGCTTTCTTCCATCCTGTGTCATCCCTCCTTACATGAGATTTCTTCCATCCTGTGTGATCCTTTCCTTACATGAGCTTTCTTCCATCATGTGTGATCCCTCCTTACATGAGCTTTCTTCCATCCTGTGTGATCCCTCCTTACATGAGCTTTCTTCCATCCTGTGTCATCCCTCCTTACATGAGATTTCTTCCATCCTGTGTGATCCTTTCCTTACATGAGCTTTCTTCCATCCTGTGTGATCCTTCCTTACATGAGCTTTCTTCCATCATGTGTGATCCCTCCTTACAAGAGCTTTCTTCCATCATGTGTGATCCCTCCTTACATGAGCTTTCTTCCATCATGTGTGATCCCTCCTTACATGAGCTTTCTTCCATCATGTGTGATCCCTCCTTACATGAGATTTCTTCCATCATGTGTAATCCTTTCCTTACATGAGATTTCTTCCATCCTGTATTATCCTTTCCTTACATGAGATTTCTTCCATCCAGTATTATACTTTCCTTACATGAGATTTCTTCCATCCTGTATTATACTTTCCTTACATGAGATTTCTTCCATCCTGTATTATACTTTCCTTACATGAGATTTCTTCCATCCTGTATTATACTTTCCTTACATGAGATTTCTTCCATCCTGTATTATACTTTCCTTACATGAGATTTCTTCCATCCTGTATTATACTTTCCTTACATGAGATTTCTTCCATCCTGTATTATACTTTCCTTACATGAGATTTCTTCCATCCTGTATTATACTTTCCTTACATGAGATTTCTTCCATCCTGTTATACTTTCCTTACATGAGATTTCTTCCATCCTGTATATCTTTCCTTCATGAGCTTCTTCCATCCTGTTACTCCTTCAGAGTTTCTTCCATCATGTGGATCCTCCACAGGCTTTCTTCCATCTGTGATCCTCCTTACATGAGCTTTCTTCCATCTGTGATCCTCCTTACATGAGTTTCTTCATCTGTGATCCTCCTTACATGATTTCTTCCATCATGTGTATCTTTACATGAGTTTCTTCCATCCTGTTTATCCTTTCATGAGTTTCTTCCATCCAGTGTCCTCCATATTTCTTCATCCTGTATTATCTTCCTTATAATTTCTTATCTGTTATCTTCCTCATGAGTTTCTTCCATCCTGTTTATCTTCCCATGAGTTTCTTCCATCCTGTTTATCCTCCTTATGGATTTCTTCCATCCGTATACTTTCCTTATGATTTCTTCCATCCTGTATTCTCCTTATGAGTTTCTTCCATCCTGTTCTCCTTACATGAGTTTCTTCCATCCTGTTATCCTCTTACATGGATTTCTTCCATCCTGTAATCTTTCACATGATTTCTTCCATCCTGTTATCTTCCTTCATGAGTTTCTTCCATCTGTTATTCCTTAAGAGTTTCTTCCATCATGTGATCCCTCCTTACAGAGCTTTCTTCATCATTGTGATCCTCCTTACATGAGCTTTCTTCATCATGTGTATCCCTCCTTACATGGATTTCTTCCATCTGTGTAATCCTTTCCTACATGATTTCTTCCATCCTGTTATCCTCCTTCTGAGTTTCTTCCATCAGTTATCTCCTTACAAGTTTCTTCCATCATATTATCTTCCTTACATGAGTTTCTTCCATCCTGTATTATCTTCTTACATGATTTCTTCCATCCTGTTATCTCCTTACATGATTTCTTCCATCCTGTTATCTTCTACATGATTTCTTCCATCCTATTATCTTCCTTACATGAGATTTCTTCCATCCTATTACTTTCTCATGAGATTTCTTCCATCTGTTATCTTCCTTACATGAGTTTCTTCCATCCTGTTATCTCCTTACATGATTTCTTCCATCCTGTTATCTCCTTACATGAGATTTCTTCCATCCTGTTATCTTTCCTTCTGTTTCTTCCATCTGTTATCTTCTTACATAGCTTTCTTCAATGTGATCCCTCCTTACAGGCTTTCTTCCATCATGTGATCCTCCTTATGACTTTCTTCCATCATGTGATCCCTCCTTTGAGTTTCTTCCATCATGTGTATCCTCCTACATGATTTCTTCCATCTGTAATCCTTTCCTTAGATTTCTTCCATCGTTTATCTTTCCTTACATGATTTCTTCCATCGTATTATCTTTCCTTACATGATTTCTTCCATCCGTATTATACTTTCCTTAGATTTCTTCCATCGTATTATCTTTTTCCTTAATGAATTTCTTCCATCCTGTATTATACTTTCCTTATAGTTTCTTCCATCGTTCTTTCCTTACATGGATTTCTTCCATCCGTATTATCTTTCCTTACATAGGATTTCTTCCATCTGTATTATCTTTCCTTTGGATTTTTCATGTATATACCCTTATGATTTCTTCCATCTGTTTCTTCTTACATGAGATTTCTTCCATCCTGTATTATACTTTCCTTACATGAGATTTCTTCCATCCAGTATTATACTTTCCTATGCTATTTATCTCCTTCGAATCACTTTGTGTTTCAATGTTTTCCTAGTCACTGTATCGTTTTTGTTAAACTTTCTTCGACTTGTCGTTTTGTCTTTCTCTCTCCTTCCCTGTTGGTTCAAGAACACGACTAGTCTTGCTATATTAATAATAGTCCATCGTAAAATGTTTTCCCAGTTGTCTGTATCCGTGTGTAACGATATGGAGACGAAGGTTATGTACACCAGACATTACAGACACATTCAGACGATACATTTATAACGTATTTATGGAGTTATCGTCTGAGTTTAGGGACTTGTCGTCTGACTGTGTCTGTGTTGTCTGCTGTATAGGACTTTAGTCTCCCCTGCTATTGTATCCTTTGTATCATGAACAGAGAATAGAACAAATAGATCTATCCAGAAGGAAAATAAAATCAAAGAATAGTGACTGTTGCTAGAAATAAGAATGAGACAATTGAAATATTTGAGACATATAAAGAGAAATGAGGGGTTGGAGAGGAACCTTCTGTGAGACTTATCCAGGTGAAGAAGGAGAAGAGAAAGACCACAGAGAACATGAATTAAGAAATAACTGATGGTTTCTCTCTCTCGCGATCACCATCCAGACCAATCTACCAGACCTCCCATAAATTATATTCATTTGGAAATCTGATTCATGCAGCCCTAGCATTGGTGCGTTTTACCTCACATCTTCAGCACCATTTGGAGCTCTGGTGCTTATCCTTCGGCGATGTGTCCGGTTTCAGCCAGCGTATACTCGGTTCTCTCTCCGTTCTGTATCCATCTAGTGTTTTTACGGTGTGGGGTAGCTAGCCCCACTCTTAACTTCCTTAGACGCCTCTTACGACATGCGTAGCACGTAACAGTGATTCTATTCTTTACACCCCAATTTGGGCCCGGTAACCACTCGGGCGAACTAATGGGTTGAGCAGGCTGCAGAGGCTGAAAATCCGACATATGAGAGAAAGAAACTCTGAAGGACTGCTAGGGTGGAGGTAAAGTTGTGCTCAGAACAAACTATTTAATGATGTCTTTCTATTGATGTCTTTCTTTTCTTCTTTTCCTTTTTCTTTCTTTGTCCGCTCCATATCAACTACATGTTAACATGATTTGTATGTGATCTGAGTCTAAGAGCGATTGTACGTTATGCCAGTTATACGTCTACAAGTAGGGCAGCACATTCGATTTCTGAGATGCTTTTTATTTACTAGGGTAGCTTACCTAGGCCCTACATCAGTCGCCTCTTACGACATGCCTTGTAGGTCGCAGTGGTACTATTCTTTGCTTCCCTTGCGAGCCCCAGAATCACACGGATGGATTATTGAATCTATTTATGATTAATTTTCTCAGAATATTCACAATTTCATTTCTATTACTTGATTATCATGTATATGTTGTTTAATATGTTAGCTTCCGTACACATTGTTTTACATCCTGGTTACTCTACCCACCCAACCAAATAAGATTTGTTCAAACTGCGACGTAGAGCTCTGCGGCCTGCGGACATATCGAGCTCGACATCGAGTTATTTCAATTTGATTCCAAGTGCAAAAACTTGTCAGAAATGTCAAGCTGGACTAGACGTTTCATGAAGATTAGATTTTCATGTCATTTATTTCAATATACTGTTCGCTAAGGGATATCTGTACCCACACTGGTAGACTCACTGTTTGAGATTTTTGGCCGTGTTAAAGACTGTGTTCTTGTGGAAAGTTATTGCGTCCACTCTTTAGTTGTTTCTTGACCTCTACAAGTGTGTTGTGTGTTAGAGATTTGATCTCAGCACATGCGTTCTCACGATTTGACCTCAACACATGTGTTCTCACGACTTGACCTCAACACACGTGTTCTCACAGCTTGACCCCAGCACATGTGTTCTCACAGCTTGACCTCAACACAT
The DNA here is from genome assembly GCA_020796225.1 of Arion vulgaris. Lineage (NCBI taxonomy): Eukaryota > Metazoa > Mollusca > Gastropoda > Stylommatophora > Arionidae > Arion > Arion vulgaris. The sequence goes on from CM036762.1 coordinate 2,345,775, forward strand.
GTGTTCTCACGACTTGACCCCAACACATGTGTTCTCACAACTTGACCTTAACACATGGTGTTCTCACGACACATCACCAAAGGATAAGCACCAGCGCTCCAAATGGTGCTGAAGATGTGAAGTAAAACACACCAGTGCTAAGGCTGCATGAATCAGATTTCCACATGAATGAATTTATGGAGAGACCTTGTACATCAGTCTAAGCGGTGATCGTGAGAGAGAGAGAGAATATCTGTCTAGAAATCTCTGATCTCAATGTAAGTGAAATCAAGTTCCTAATTATATCGGAAACCGACGAGAAAACATCAATACGGTGATGAAGCTGAACACATAAATGAACCATTAGCAGCTGAGCGTCCATTAAAGTAGGCTGCAAAGCCGCTACCAGATTAAAATTAAGAACAACAAATTAAATTACATTTCCTAACAATGTCACCATCCAAGAACTTCAAGGACTTGATATCCACATATGCCCCCTACCATTTTCCTCCCAACCACCTCTAGGACTTGTCATTAACAGATATGTCCTCAAGTATTTTATCTTTCAAAATCTATTCCCAAGATTTCATCTTATCTGTATTATTATTTATTTATCCTCCTTTCTTATCTGTATTATTATTCATTTATTTATCCTCAACTTTCTTATCTGTATTATTATTCATTTATTTATCCTCAACTTTCTTATCTGTATTATTATTAATTTATTTATCCTCAACTTTCTTATCTGTATTATTATTAATTTATTTATCCTCAACTTTCTTATCTGTATTATTATTCATTTATTTATCCTCAACTTTCTTATCTGTATTATTATTCATTTATTTATCCTCAACTTTCTTATCTGTATTATTATTCATTTATTTATCCTCAACTTTCTTATCTGTATTATTATTCATTTATTTATCCTCAACTTTCTTATCTGTATTATTATTCATTTATTTATCCTCAACTTTCTTATCTGTATTATTATTGCTGTTGTTGATTTGTACTTCTGTATCAGTGAAACCAATCTACGCACTAAATAGACGGTGTTCTATTCTGGCTACGTCGATTCTTCAGTTACCATATCTAAATATGAATTCTTGTTAGCACTTTCTGAGTCTTGAGAAAATTAGTGCATGCCTCTACAGCTACAGTGTGCGTGCTTTACCACTGATACTTGAAACAAAGTCAATGTGCCCAAGGAGCACGCACCAATTATTTTATGTGAATGTATGTATGTCATGTTCAGTTTTATTGTGTGTTATTCACGATTTGTTATAGAGTTGAGCGTCTGACTGAATATGTTGGAACGCGGAGGACTCCATGCAGGAGACCGTGATTCAATCCCAGTAAAACCAATGAGTTTTTTTCTGTCGGGGGCATAAAGAAAATTCTAACCTGAACAGTTATACGGTGATTACACTAGCCATGTGGACATTAAATTTCACAGGCACATGTCCCCCGCCATACAGCGCCCTAAAAAATGGTATTACATCCGGTAAGCACATTTTTTTTTTTACATTGAGACCATCAATTTTGTTTACAATCCCACAGTTGATGAAATCTTCTTTGAACTCTGTATGTGTCAATTACTTCAATTGCAATGTCTTGTTCTTTTGATCTGTCATTACTTTCGGATTTTGTCAACGAAGAGTTTGTGTCAACGAAGAGTTTGTGTCAACCAGAAATACAGAAAATAATGACCATATATTAAGTTGTCAAAAAGAGATATTTATGTTGCAGCTGTTGACCGAAATTAAATTGCAAGATGTCCATACGACATAATACAATTGATGTCTCTAACTTTGATATGAAATACAAGATGTCCATATGACAGAGCACAATTGATGTCTCGAACTTCGATTTGAAAATACAAGATGTCCATACGACAGAGCACAATTGATGTTTCTAACTTCGATATGAAATACAAGATGTCCATACGACATAACACAATTGATGTCTCTAACTTCGATATGAAAATACAAGATGTCCATACGACTGAACACAATTGATGTCTCTAACTTCGATTTGAAAATACAAGATGTCCATACGACTGAACACAATTGATGTCTCGAACTTCGATTTGAAAATACAAGATGTCCATACGACATAATACAATTGATGTCTCTAACTTTGATATGAAATACAAGATGTCCATACGACATAATACAATTGATGTCTCTAACTTTGATATGAAATACAAGATGTCCATACGACATAATACAATTGATGTCTCGAACGTCAATTTGAAAAAAAACTCACAAATATCTTTTCTTAACGCGTTGTTCACGTTTCTGTGAGTATATTGGATGATTGTTTAAGACAGAAAAATTACAACCTTTGTCCGACGAAGTCCCACGCGTTGCAGGTTATCGGTGTTATTTTCTCTCGAACGTAAGTTGTTTATCGGATCTTTCTTATGTTTTGAACTCACGCTGTTTCCGTCTCCAAGTTGAATAATTCGGCTACCTTCTCTCCACTTTGTAATTATAATTATATTTACATTTCTGCTGTCTGACATCATTTTCCAATTTTGTTACAATCTGGGAGAGATGACGATGATAATGATGATAAGAATGATGATGAGGAGGAAGAGGATGATGATGGTAACTTCTACGTCAACAAAATATACTCTTGAATAGTGGGTCTCACATATACTGCTTATTCTTTTGTTTTGTATGGAATTGATACTAGGGGGCTTTCCATGTTATGATAGTCATACAAATATGATTGTTTTCTTTAAAGTAGTCATACAAATATGATTGTTTTCTTTAAAGTAGTCATACAAATATGATTGTTTTCTTTAAAGTAGTCATACAAATATGATTGTTTTCTTTAAAGTCGTCATACAAATATGATTGTTTTCTTTAAAGTAGTCATACAAATGTGGTAGTTTTCTTGATGGTAGTCATACAAATGTGATTGTTTTCTTTAAAGTAGTCATACAAATATGATTGTTTTCTTTAAAGTAGTCATACAAATGTGATTGTTTTCTTATGGAATATGTATTGTCAGTAGCAAATTGATTGTTTTCTTTAAAGTGTCATACAAATTGATTGTTTTCTTTATAGTGTCATACAAATGTGATTGTTTTCTTGATGGTAGTCATACAAATGTGATTGTTTTCTTGATGGTAGTCTACATGATTGTTTCTGATGGTAGTCATACAAATGTGATTGTTTTCTTGATGGTAGTCATACAAATGTGATTGTTTTCTTGATGGTAGTCATACAAATGTGATTGTTTTCTTGATGGTAGTCATACAAATGTGATTGTTTTCTTGATGGTAGTCATACAAATGTGTAGTTTTCTTGATGGTAGTCATAAAAGTCTTCTTTGTTACTGGGATCAAGAAATGGTCAGTTTATGGAGATCGTAAGAACGGTCTCTTCTTGAAATCTAGGAACAAGAACGCTGTTCATGTTCTATGAGAAGATCTGCAAGAACGGTCTCTTCTATGAAGTGTAGAACAGAACGTCTATCTATGAAAGTGCTAGAACAAGAACGTTCTCATGTCTATGAAAGTGCTAGAACAAGAACGTTCTCATCTCTATGAAAGTGCTAGAACAAGAACGTTCTCATGTCTATGAAAGTGCTAGAACAAGAACGGTCTCATCTCTATGAAAGTGCTAGAACAAGAACGGTCTCATCTCTATGAAAGTGCTAGAACAAGAACGTTCTCATGTCTATGAAAGTGCTAGAACAAGAACGTTCTCATCTCTATGAAAGTGCTAGAACAAGAACGGTCTCATGTCTATGAAAGTGCTAGAACAAGAACGTTCTCATGTCTATGAAAGTGCTAGAACAAGAACGGTCTCATCTCTATGAAAGTGCTAGAACAAGAACGTTCTCATGTCTATGAAAGTGCTAGAACAAGAACGTTCTCATGTCTATGAAAGTGCTAGAACAAGAACGTTCTCATGTCTATGAAAGTGCTAGAACAAGAACGTTCTCATGTCTATGAAAGTGCTAGAACAAGAACGTTCTCATCTCTATGAAAGTGCTAGAACAAGAACGTTCTCATGTCTATGAAAGTGCTAGAACAAGAACGATCTCATGTCTATGAAAGTGCTAGAACAAGAACGTTCTCATGTCTATGAAAGTGCTAGAACAAGAACGTTCTCATGTCTATGAAAGTGCTAGAACAAGAACGGTCTCATCTCTATGAAAGTGCTAGAACAAGAACGGTCTCATCTCTATGAAAGTGCTAGAACAAGAACGGTCTCATCTCTATGAAAGTGCTAGAACAAGAACGTTCTCATCTCTATGAAAGTGCTAGAACAAGAACGGTCTCATCTCTATGAAAGTGCTAGAACAAGAACGTTCTATGTTGAAGAACTTGGTGCAAGATGTTGCTATCTGTTAATACAACACAAGAAAGTTTGCCATTTTGATGAAAATCATGTTTATCTGTTGATAAAATACAAGAAAATATCGACTGCTTGTGACATGACGACCAACATGGTGAAGATAATGCATAGATATCATTGTCCAGTAGGTGCACAGTCTAGACGAGCAACATAAACTTTGAATGTGGAACACAGAAAAGAAATACAATTGTGACATATCGAAATATGTTAAAAGATTTACAACAAAAACAAATCTGGTTTAAGATCATCTTTCTGTTTTTTTTATTTTGTTGTCACACTGTTAATGGCTTTTTTTTACAGTGCGTTTTAATGGCCTTTTCCACAGTGGGTTTTAATGGCTTTTTCCACAGTGGGTTTTAATGGCTTTTCCACAGTGGGTTTTAATGGCTTTTTCCACAGTGGGTTTTAATGGGTTTTTCCACAGTGGGTTTTAATGGGTTTTTCCACACTGGGTTTTAATGGGTTTTTTTCCCACAGTTGTTTTTAATGGGGTTTTCCACAGTGGATTTTAATGGGTTTTTCCACAGTGTTGTAGATTTCTATTATTGTCTTACGCTGTTCTAGTTACTTGGGTGATTGTTATTTTTGCTCTTTGACACGATTCTGCTACACCATCTAACCATCTTTGTCGTAGTTTCTCTCTCACCTTCTTTCTTGAAGTTCTGATGTAGATAATCTTTAGCTAAATGATTATTAAATATTAACGCATGGGATCGCTGAGAATAAAGTCGATAACAGGCTCCGCTTGAGGCTGTGTCGTGGAGATTCCGAGGTTCGAAGCCAGATTGGGTCAACGATTCTCGGTGTGCACAAGATGCGCGATTTGAACATAGGAGACCCCTATTCTTTACCTGGGGATCTAAATTACAAGTACCTCTCAAGTCAGAATAATGTTCACCTAAATAAGATGGACATTGTCAATAAGGAAAGCAAGCATTCGCTCAGAAATCAGACAAATTATTTTGTAAAATAAACTTGCTGTAAACATTCATGCATTTTACAGATCTTGAATCTGGAGTCTGTGTATTAATCTTGAAATTCTTCTTCTTCAAACGCTCCATATCGATCACTTGTTAACCATTCTGTGTGATTTGTATGTGATCTGAGCCTAAGAGTGATTGCATGTTGTGCTAGTCATGCGCCTACATGTAGGCTAGCACATCTTATTTCTGTGATACTTTTTATTTACTAGGGTAGCTTCTCTAGGTCCTACATCAGTCGCCTCTTACGACATGCCTTGTAGTTCGTACTGTCACTATTATTTGCTCCCCTTGCGAGTCCCAGCACCACACAGGCGTGGCCCTGAAATGAACTACGCAGCCCAAATAATTTCTAAACCGTTGTGAGAGACTTCATCATTTCTAAACCGTTGTGAGAGATTTCATCATTTCTAAACCGTTGTGAGAGACTTCATAATTTCAGAAATACCTTCATATCACTTTGACGACTTGTATACCTGGTTAGCTGATGTGTTTACCTTACATAACTTCATCTTTTACCTGTTTATCTTGTCTCTTATATTTGATCATATGCATCTTTCATCAATACACCTGTAGCCACTCAAGTTTGTCTTCCACACCTGGTCACATTGAATATGGCAGGTAATTAAAGTGAAGATCTATCTGGATATTAGATATATAACTAGATGCATGCTCTGAATAACTAACTAGATGTGCATGCTCCTGAATAACTAACTAGATGTGCATGCTCCTGAATAACTAACTGGTTGTGCTGCTCTGAATAACTAACTAGATGTGCATGCTCCTGAATAACTAACTAGATGTGCATGCTCCTGAATAACTAACTAGATGTGCATGCTCCTGGATAACTAACTGGATAACTAACTGGATGCGTATGTAGTTGATGAATCAGCGGTATGTGTAGCAACAAGTAACAAAAATAACTACAGTTTGATATCAACAAGGAATAGATCACCAAGTACGACAACTAGCAATCATCGTTTCGACTTTTATGTCTTCATCAAAATAAAACACACTTTAATATAAATATTTAATTAATAACTGACATTTTAAAAATGGTCTAAAGGCGGAGGGGGGACTTCATTGTACCGAGTTCTTCCAATATGGCTCCTCACCTTGAGTACTCTCCCACAATGTCTCCTTACCTTGAGTACTCTCCCACAATGTCTCCTCACCTTGAGTACTCTCCCACAATGTCTCCTCACCTTGAGTACTCTCCCACATGGCCTCACCTTGAATAACTCTTCCAAAATGTCTCCTCACCTTGAGTCTCTTCCAAATGTCTCCTCACCTTGAGTACTCTCCCACAATGCTCCTCACCTTGAGTACTCTCCACAATGTCTCCTCACCTTGAGTACCTCCCACAATGTCTCCTCACCTTGAGTACTCTCCCAAAATGTCTCCTTACCTCGGGTTTTCCCAACATAGCTCCTAATCTCATTATGGCACGCTACTTGCCTAGAGTAATGCACGAATTCCGTAGCTCCAGCAACAGTCCGGAGAATTTACAGAAATAAATAGCACCTGTGACTCTGTCTATAGTCCGTTTAACTTGTCATGTCCACAGATAAAAATATGAAATAATTTTGAAATAACTTGATGAAATAACTTGAAAACTTGCATGTGAACTACACATGTTCCCGACGCTACCAAATATTTGTTGCCATTCAAACAATCATACCATCTAGAAGTTTCCTTCTTTATGCTATATATTTAACGCGTCCATTGGCATGTTTGAAGAAAACTCATGTTTACAACCATTTAATACATTGATGACAAAAATAGCAACATTCAGAACGAAATCCGTTGTTTTTGGAACAAATCTTGCATTTCCGTGCACCAAATCCAAAACGCAGTTGATCGTGGTAAACAAATGACGTTATTAGTGTGTCACCGACTTTTAGTTAAAGGCGTGTATCGAAATTAGTGTGAAGCTACTGGGTCACATTGCTGACTTCACAAAACAGACACTGATATTTCCATTGAGTTTGAAGTTACAATGTAAAAACTGTCATTAATACTATACGCGCATTTCCCCACAAAGAGGCACATATGGGTCATCTGTACCACAGTATACAAGAAACAGAGAAAAGAGCTATTTTATTGTAGTGATACCTCCCTACAACATATGTTCACACACGCACATTGCAACGAAGAAGCAGCGATTTGAAAAGAACGTCTTGAAGTAGCTCCGCATTGCCAGTCCCAAGCCTGGACGTGAAAGGTGTATGGCAATATGACATGGCAGCTAACTTTGTAATGTAAGTTATTTGAAAACAATTATACAACTATATCTACAATTCTTGTTTATTTCATGACTCTATTGCAACTATCAACATTGGCCCCCATTTATAAGCTGAGATGATACGCCTTTAATAAGACTTGTCATCAAATGTCATATTGGTGGTTTACTGTAAAAATTAAAATTCTGTGCAGACTCGCCAAATATGCCGCCAACATCAAAGGAAACCGTTATATTACAAAATCCAGGTTTCCTATAGCAATTTCTTCCATCAGACATTTACGTCGGTATAATTCTAAGATTGGGTGCAAAGTTTTGTTACTGTAGTATTGATGGTTATGCTGCAATTCGCATTGGACTGTGGGCATGAGTTGTTGAACGGGCTATAGCTTATAATCTACATCATTCAGAACGTAAGATAGTATTTTTGTACTTTGTAAAACTACAGTACTTTATTTTAACATGTTTGGCAAAAGTTACAACTTGTAACATAATCTTGTTTGTTTGATGTACCCCTACTCGGCTCATTCATTGGACACACCAATACGATAGAAAAATAGGGAGGTATCTGTGGCGAGGTGATTTAAGTTTAGTGTCCTGAAGTTCGTGAGTTCGAATCCAGAATCTAGACCGCGTCATTCAGTTCACGAGTCCTCTTTTTCCCGTAGCTCCTGAGTTCATGCTCTGTACCAAAATCTCGACAGGTGGCTTATCATTTCTGCGAAAAGGGACCAGCCGATATGATGAAACCCAGTGCAATAAAGTCAATGCGTAGACTTAACGCTTATATATTGAAAATGTCATCACAATCTGGTGTATGGGCTCCATCCTGATGTTCAAACAATTCTCTCAGAGAATATTGATCGATATTTGATTAAACAGGAAGCTTATTACATAAGTTGTATTTGCTGACATCACGTGACTGATCAATAAAGCCAATATCGATCTTATTAAAATTACGTAAAATCTTATCTTATCTTATCTTAACCACATTTGCCGTGAAGCATCGTCGGGAGAGTTAGTGTCCTATCTTGTGCCAGGTGTGTTGCGCTTGACGTTGTCAGTCCATGCTTTCGCAGGACTCTGAGATGTTATCTATCCATCGTGTTCTTGGCCTACCTCGTGCTCTGCGCTCTGAGTGTCGATTATTATAGGCACGTGATGGTAGTAAATGTGGTTCCATTCTCATCAGATGGCCGAACCACTTGAATCTTTGCTTCTCGATGTACTGTATGCATGGTATAGTACCAACGATGCTTCTGATATTCTCGTTTCTCACTCTATCTCTCCTTGTAACGTTGACAACTTTTCGTAGACATCTCATTTCACATGTTGTAATCTTTCGTTGTTGTGTCTTAGTCAGGGGCCATGTTTGGCACTACGTAAAATCAATGGATATTTATAAAATCGGTTTTAAAGTACATCATTGTCCGTCTGTTTGTTCGGGGGTTCAAATCTATGATCAAGATGTCACATGTGGGACTGATCTCCTCTGGCAGCCATCTTTGATTATTATCAATTCCCACTTGGCGGGAAAACGTGTTCCAGTCGATAATTGAAAATAAAATCTGGGATTATGAGCAAACACAATATTGGCAATATTCCGGTAGAGGACGTGCAGGATTATACTGAGGGTTGATTACATTTTTGTGTCTAGTAAAACAAAAGTGGAATTCAGAGGTTGATGTAGTGGTAGAGTGATGTATTCATTCATAAACATGAAGGGATCTAAGTTTTGGGCAGAGTAGTCTTATTAAGTTTATTCAATTCTCTCTTTTCATTTGCTTGTTTAGTGCTGGATTAAGATTCTATGTGGCCGAGGCACACCCCGTTCAACCTAAGACGGATGTCGTTTTTTGGTTATATCTGAGCGTATTGACCTTTTTTTTCTTGGTGTGTCCTTGTGACCTGAGACTAGTCCTAAGAAAGAACTGTTTGTTGAGTATTGTGTTCTGGTGTATGTTTGTACAGTTATGTTTGTACAGTTATGTTTGTGCAGTTATGTTTGTACAGTTATGTTTGTGCAGTTATGTTTGTGCAGTTATGTTTGTGCAGTTATATGCAGTTATGACAAGGACTTGTTATGTTTTTTTCTGGATCTAGCCCTGAGTAGTACTTTCTGCAGATTTGGTGTGTGCGTGTGTGTGTGTGTGTGTGTGTGTTTGTGTGTGTTTGTGTGTGTTTGTGTGTGTTTGTGTGTGTTTGTGTGTGTGTGTGTGTGTGTTTGTGTGTGTTTGTGTGTGTGTGTGTGTGTTTGTGTGTGTGTGTTTGTGTGTGTTTGTGTTTGTGTGTGTTTGTGTGTGTGTCTGTGTGTATATATATATATGTGTGTGTGTGATTCTAGCAATGCAGTGACTATAGTTTTGTATGGGAGCTAGCTGGTTGTGTGTGTGTGTGTGTCTGTGTGTGTGTGTGTGTGTGATTTTATTCACAAAATAGATGAGACTGCAATAAAACTATTTGATTGGCAAAACACGTAATCACAAAGTACTGTAGTTTTACAAATTACAAAAACAGTGACAAAATACAGCAACGTTTCGACCAACAAGGCCTTTATCAAGCAAACGAACAACAGGAGTGACGAATTTAAAGAAAACATATGGACGACTACATACAAACGTTTCTAATGAAAATCTGGGAATAAAACGAATAACGAAATAAATGTAAAAAAAAAACACACATAAAAACTAGAAATAGAAAGAAGAGAAACAATGAAAAATCTAGTAAATATATAACTTGGTTGATTTCGTTGTATGATACCTTGCGACCACGTGGGCTCAACGTATTACATTCCTATGCCTTTTAGTACTTTCTTTTCTCATGCCTTGTAATCTATATGGGTATATGTTGCATGTATTCAAGTTATATATTTACTAGATTTTTCATTGTTTCTCTTCCGTTCTATTTCTAGTTTTTATGTGTGTTTTTGTGTTACATTTATTTCGTTATTCGTTTTATTCCCAGATTTTCATTAGAAATGTTTGTATGTAGTCGTCCATATATGTTTTTAAAATTTGTCACTCCTGTTGTTCGTTTGCTTGATAAAGGCCTTGTTGGTCGAAACGTTGCTGTATTTTGTCATTGTTTTTGTAATTTGTAAAACTACAGTACTTTGTGATTACGTGTTTTGTGTGATTCTAGCAATCTTTCAATGTAATGAGTATAGTTTTGTACGGGAGCTAGCTGGTTTTGCTCAGAAAGGAAAACAATGACAGACTACCTTCCAAGTCAATGTCTAGTAAACTCTAACAGTAATATGACAAGCTATTTGATTAAGATTGGAATCTATCAGACGATACAGTTAGGAGTACGACAAGGGTGCGTACTCTCACCAGACCTATTCAACTTATATAGTGAAAACATCATGAGATCTATAGAAGAAAAGAACGGAATAGCAGTCGGTGGACAAAATATAAACAACCTAAGGTACGCTGATGACACAATTCTCATGGCTACAAATGAACACGATCTGCAAGACTTGATAGACATACTAGTGAGAGAAAGTGAAAAGAAAGGATTAAGCATGAATATAAAGAAAACAGAGGTTATGGTTGTCTCCAAGAAACAAGAAACACCAACATGCAATATCAAAATAAATAACACAATACTGAAACAAGTCCATCGATTCAAGTATCTAGGAACATTCTTAACACCAGATGGAAGATGTACAACAGAGATTAGGAGTAGAATAGCTCAAACGAAAGCAGCTTTTATGAAAATGAAGAACACACTATGCGTGAACTCACTACCAATGACACTGCGAAAACGAGTACTCCAATGCTATATTGAACCAATTCTTATGTATGGCAGCGAATCATGGACACTGAACAAACAATCAATACGATCATTGGAAGCCACAGAGATGTGGTTTTACAGAAGAATGTTGAGAATTCCATGGACAGCAAAGAAAACAAACGTGGAGGTTTTAAATCAGGCCTGCACACAAAGAAACCTTATCAAAAGAATAAGAATCCGACAATCAAGGTTCTTCGGGCATATAATGAGAAGAGAAGGTTTAGAACATTTGGTGACTACAGGTAAAATTCAGGGAAGGAGAGATCGTGGAAGACAGAGGGAGAAGATGTTGGATGGCCTGACATCATGGTTCGACAAAATATCGACGTCAGAACTGATTACATGCACCAAGCAAAGAGAGTTGTGGAGAGACATGATCGCCTACGCCGGCAGGCATGGCAATTGATTGACTGATTTGATGATGATGATGATGATGATGAATATTGATTAGAATATTGATTAGAATGTATTGGAAAATTGATCGCCGTCGACTGGTGCATAAATGCATCTCAGTAATGACGTATATCTGTGGTTACATATGAAAACAAGCTGAGTCATCATATATGAAAGTTACCGACCAAACACCTCAGGTAAATCTTTTTGTTGATCAATACACCTGGTCGTAAGCCGACAGTAAGAGGTGATTTAAACTAGTGAAAGTCAGAGAATAATAGGCAGTCTTAGCCTTAACGACAAAATGATTGCTTCCAAATAGAGATTAGCTGTCTCATAAATCACGCCACCAGGAAATGACTTTCCTCTCTCGTGACATTTTGTCAACATCAAAACAGAACCGTGACATATAGTCATGTAACAACAACATTCTCTAATGAAGTCTTATTTACTGTTAGCCTGAAATTAGTACATCATTAAAGAAGTAGGTTATGGATTTCTTCCTCTTCTTCTTCTTCTTCTGACGCTCTATATCAATCACTTGTTAAACAACACTTGGCGATTTGTATGTGATCAGAGCCTAAGTTAGTACATCATTAAAGAAGTAGGTTATGGGTTTCTTCCTCTTCTTCTTCTTCTTCTGACGCTCTATATCAATCACTTGTTAAACAACACTTGGCGATTTGTATGTGATCAGAGCCTAAGTTAGTACATCATTAAAGAAGTAGGTTATGGGTTTCTTCTTCTTCTTCTTCTTCTGACGCTCTATATCGAACACTTGTTAAACCACTCTTGGCGATTTGTATGTGATCAGAGCCTAAGATCGTGTGTACGTTGTGCCAGTTATGCGTCTATAAGTAGGCCAGCACATCCGATTCATGCAAAGCTTTTATTTACTAGGGTAGCTTCCCTAGGTCCCTACATCAGTCGCCTCTTACCTTGAAGGTTGTAGTATTACTATTCTTTGTCCCCTTTCTGTCGCCCTGGCAACATACAGGTGAAATTTCAAATGTAAAATAAACTAAACAAAGAGTTTCGGTTCAGGCGAACTAGTTCCAGAAAAATGCCAGAATATTCTGTTAAAATGGAGTATCAGAAGCAGCCAAGAATGTTCTAGAATTGAACCAATTTGGCTTATTAGTATATATCCGTTTTGTTTATCAATAAAATGAGAAAATATGAAGAACATCTTTTTCATAACTTTGGTATATTGAGGAATAGGACGCCGCAGGGAAACCCTGAAATGAAATTTGCTGAGAGAGGCAAGAAATATCGGTATCAATTCCATGGGACTGAGCGAGTTGTCCAGGACAGATCGGTAAGGAGAAATTACTTGCAGGCCATACGTAACGTTTAACGGTACGAGAGGAATGTATATGAATATTGTGGAATACATCTCAATGCCGTTTTCGTTTACCCTCTGGTGTCCATCTCAGTGCAGTTTTCCTTTACCCTCTGTTGTCCATCTCAGTGCAGTTTTCCTTTACCCTCTGTTGTTCATCTCAGTGCAGTTTTCCTATACCCTCTGTTGTCCATCTCAGTGCTGTTTTCGTGACATATTTAGTCTCCATTCGTTTCACATGTCCAATTCATCTCCAGCTTCTCTGTTAGATTGTCTGTCGTATTTACTTGCCAGTCTTCCTCTGGTACCTAACTGAGGTTGGGTTGACATGAGAGTTTCTTGAGGACGGCAAAGTTGTCTTTACAATTCGGGACCGCACCATGCTCACATGTTTCTTGTTATTTACGTTTGTTGTTCATGAACTTATTTGATTATCATTCTATGTGGTTGTATGTGTGCACTACATATTATAACGTATGTATGTTGTATTACTACTTAGCGTCTACAGTCTGCAAGCCATCACTTTCGATTTCTGCAAGCATGATATTCATGTTCGCATGTCTAGCTCCTGCCATTGTTCTCCTGTCTACTGCTCGCTACCGTTCTTGCGTGCATCAAGTTGGGTTCACTTTAGATAATAAACTTCAGACACTCTTTGCAACTTATGCATAATCTAAGCCAAAAAGAATGAGCACTATATGCTAATTTTATGACACGGCGAGACTATTTTGAATAAGGAACAGGATCAACTGAACTGAAATTTCTGAAAACAGCATGTTACTTTCCCACAGACTAATCCAAACACAATAATAAACACATTGCCACAACATGTTACTCGTTATAACTGTAGTAACAAATTAGATTACATTCTCCTGAGCCTGTCGTTGTAACTGTAGTAATAAATTAGATACATTCTCCATGAGCCTGTCGTTGTAACTGTAGTAAGAAATTAGATTACATTCTCCTGAGCCTGTCGTTGTAACTGTAGTAATAAATTAGATCACATTCTCCTGAGCCTGTCGTTGTAACTGTAGTAATAAATTAGATCACATTCTCCTGAGCCTGTCGTTGTAACTGTAGTAAAAATTAGATCACTTCTCATGAGCCTGTCGTTGTAACTGTAGTAAAAATTAGATCACGTTCTCCTGAGTCCTGCGTTGTAACTGTAGTAACAAATTAGATCACATTCTCCTGAGCCTGTCGTTGTAACTGTAGTAAGAAATTAGATCACATTCTCCTGAGCCTGTCGTTGTAACTGTAGTAAGAAATTAGATCACATTCTCCTGAGCCTGTCGTTGTAACTGTAGTAATAAATTAGATCACATTCTCCTGAGCCTGTCTCGTTGTAATTAGTACTAGATGTAGAGTACTTCTCTTGAGATCTGTTTTGTTGATAAGGTGTAGTAAGAAATTGGATGCAATTGTCTGAGCCTGTGTTGTAACTGTAGTAAGAAATTAGATCAGCAGTGTGCTTGAGGGCTGTCGTTGTAACTGTAGTAAGAATTAGAGGTACATGTGTTGAGTAGTGTGTTGTAGATGTAGTAAGAAATTAGATCACATTTCTGAGGCTGTGTTGTAAGTGTGGTGTAGAGGGAAATTGGTCAATTTGCTGAGCTGTCGTTGTAGACTGTGTTAGAGGAATTAAGTACATTGTCTGAGGCTGTCGTTGTAATGTAGTAGAGGAATTAGATACATTTGCTGAGCCTGTGTTGTAACTGTAAGTAGAAATTAGATAGCAATTGCTCGTGAGTGTACGTTGTGGTGTAGTAGAGAAATGTAGATCACATTTCTGAGATGTCTCTGTAGTGTAGAGGTAAGGTGCTTGCTTCTCGTGCCAAAGGTAACCGGTTTGCTCCCTCGTGGAGACGTCGAGACATTTTTCCAGAAATCCGTGATCTCAGTGTAGTTGAGATCGAGTTCCTAGTCCTATCGGAGACGGACGATAAAACGAAGGTCCTGTGTTCAATTTGAGCACGTAAAAGAACACTTGGCAGTTCAACATTAAGAAGAACAGACTGGAAAGCTGCTAAATTGAAATTCATGAGAAAAAGATGAAAAATTAAGAATTCCTACAAAATATCTTCACTATTTTCAAAACTACAATGAGACCCTCGACAGTGCTACGAAGCTCGTGCACTGCAGCTTAAATCTTTCTGTGTAACAAAGAGATCGGAGCACACATGGTTACTCACCCAAGTGCAATGATGATTGTCCTATTAATTAATCAATCAATTCTCATGAACATATTAAATAGCCATGTTTGGTCCGATAGTTAAATCTGTGAAAGATACACAGATGTTATCTTACAGAAAAATGTTTGGAATCTCATTGCCAGAAATAGAGATGTAATCATGATTGATGGAACCCCATTTCTCACTGTGTTGGTTCGTTAATTCAATGTTTTATTGTGTAAAAATGTTGCCCAAACTGAAAGTTGAGTTAAGATCATCACTAAATCACTCCATATCGTTTAACCGTGGCGCTGGTTTGGAAAAACAAATCAGGAAATTTGTCCCTCATATATTATCGACAATCACGTTATCGCTGGGGAGATTTGAGATTCGATTTTCTCAGATTGCCTAGCACTTTAGTCACCGCTGGTGAATTCGTTAAGATTTCATTTCCTTTACAAATCTTTCATTTAAGATTCAGGCAAGATAAACAGACTGTGTTACTAATCTGTATCGTCTGTGTCCTAGATAGTCTTTCTTCTGTTGATGGTGCCACAGAATTCTTTGTGAATGATTTCATGTTTGATTGTCGCGTGCGGGTTGGATGCTAGGGATTGTGTTGCCATGTTCTGGTTTTAGAGATAATCTGACGTGGATTATCTATTTCTCTGTACGGTCGTTCATTATCATCTTTCTCTCTTTCTCTCTTTCACTTTCTCTCTCTCTTTCTCTCTTTTTTCTCTCTCTTTCTGTCTCTCTCTTTCTCTTTCTCTCACTTTCTCTCTCTCTTTATCTGTCTCTTTCTCTCTTTCCATTGCTCTCTTTCTCTCCCTCTCTCTTTCGCTCTTTCTCTCTCTATTTCTCTCTGTTATCTTTTCTCTCTATTTCTCTCTCTCTCTCTCTCTCTCTCTGTATTTGCTCCATCGTTGATACTTTCAATAGTTATAAAAGAGCATGACAAAGAGAGAGAGAAGAAGAAGTAGAAGAGAGAGAAGAGAGAGAGAAAGAGAGAGGTAGAGGAAGAATAGATAGATGTACCGAGTGTAGTAATATGACACAGTCACATACGAACGTCCAAGTTGTTATTATTGAATCTATACGTCATTGATCCTGGGAATGACGTTCTCCTGTACCACGTGACTTGGCCACACATATTATTCCTGCTGTTGATTGCATTATTCTTCGACTAACAGAAGTCACATGCCTGGAAACATAGCTCTGGCTTCCTTCTGTCACTGGCAACCGAAGAGAAATGGATCTGTATATACTAATTTCATTAGTAGCGTCCCTGCATCTTGTTTTGTTCTTTTTCAAATTTATCTACATTTGTTTTTTTACGTGTTTCACCTTTAGTATATATTTTGTTTACTGCAGTCTTCCCTTACATAGAAGTTTCTAGAATATATTTTGTTTACTGCAGTCTTCCCTTGTATCGAAGTTTCTAGAATATATTTTGTTTACTACAGTCTTCCTTGCATCGAAGTTTCTAGAATTTGTTTGCTTGTCTTTGCAACGTCTTCTTCAAACGCTCCAGATCGACCTCTTGTTAAACCACTCTTTGTGATTTCTATGTGATCTGAGCCTACAGCTAATGCGTCCCAGATCAACCTCTTGTTAAACCACTCTTTGTGATTTGTATGTGATCTGAGACTAAGAGCGATTGTACATTGTACCAGTTATGGGCCTACAAGTAAGCCATTACATCCAATTTCTGCTACGCTTTTTATTTACTAGGACAGCTTCTCTAATCATTTACCTCAGTCACCTCTTACGACATGCCTTGTAGGTCACAGTGTTACTATTCTTTGTTCAAGTCCCGACAACACATGATCTTGACCACATTCCGAGTTGATGTCTAACAAATACATATAGTCAACAATTTAAGAGTGGCTACACCACATTTGCTAGTGCACTTTCTCAAAGACGCGAGGCTGCAGGTTTGAAACTCCAAGTGGGAATTTTCATACCACAAATAATTCCCAATTTAATTTGGGAATATATTTTAAAATATACTAGTAGCAGTGGCGGCTCGTGATCATTGTAATTGGTTGGGTGAGACAGAAATTTTCGGAAATATCGTTTCGATTAGGTTATATTTTAATGTATAAAATAATAGATACACGTACACATTTTTTTTTTTGGGGGCGACCCCACTGGCCTTAATGACGAGCCGCCACTGACTAGTAGTAAAATGGGTCGAGAGGTGTTGGCCCCATCACTCATCGTGTGCATCTGGTCGAAGTCAAATACGGGTCTAACATCACATTACCTCAGTATAGAATATGAGAAGAAACATACAGATCTAACTCCACATTATCTCAGTATAGAATATGAGAAGAGAGATACAGATCTAACATCACATTATCTCAGTATAGAATATGAGAAGAAACATACAGATCTAACTCCACATTATCTCAGTATAGAATATGAGAAGAGTGATACAGATCTAACATCACATTATCTCAGTATAGAATATGAAAAGAAAACGGACACGTCACTTTCTCTTGCTCAACTAAATGTGGTGATGGTTAGATATGAGTGTGGTCTCATTATAGTTATCATGGCAGTAACTAAACCAAGGATCTGGTTAGAGTCCTAGATTTTATTCATGCATGTTTCCTTACTGACTCATTACATACGCTCAGGAAGATCAAGACAGACTGGGATTGAAGACACATGTTGGAGTTGCTGAGGAGGTCTGTTAACAAAAATGAGGTTTCGTTTTGCGGCAGTGTATGCAGGTTTAAATAAGAATGTATGGATTGATTGGGGACATTGCTATTGTCAAGAACCGAGAAGCAATTAACAAGGCTGATATTCTGTCAAGAACCGAGAAGCAATAAACAAGGCTGATATTCTGTCAAGAGCCGAGAAGCAGAGAACAAGGCTGATATTCTGTCAAGAACCGAGAAGCAATGAACAAGGCTGATATTCTGTCAAGAACCGAGAAGCAATAAACAAGGCTGATATTCTGGCAAGAACCGAGAAGCAATGAACAAGGTTGATATACTGTCAAGAGCCGAGAAGCAATAAACAAGGTTGATATACTGTCAAGAGCCAAGAAGCAAAAGAACAAGACTGATATTCTGAATATTCTAAGTGAGTTAACGGTTTGTAAGCGATTCACTTAATGGAGGTGATTCTGGAGCCCCAACCAAACAGCAAAAATATCAAATCAAAAAAGGAATACAGCCAGACAAGAGTACTATACTCAGAGCCGGATTAGCCTAGTAGCAGAAGTAGCAAATGCTACGGGCCCGCGCTTCTAGGGGCCCTCGCCTATGTGACAGATGAAAATGGAAAATAACCAGATGTTATATCAAAACACGCACGCTATCTGAATTTTTAAATGTCGTGTGATGGTGCTGAATCCAACGAAATCGAAGCAGAAAATACAGAAGACGTGTCCCACTGTGTAGTAGATGAAGGAAGTGCCATAGAAGAATCATCATTACCAATACTACCATTAAGATCAGCAACTCTTCACGATTTAGCCACATTTTTCACAAGACAAACTGAAATCGAATGTACAACAAGTCCTCCCAATTTAGCCATATCATCTTCAAGCCAAAGAGAGGCAGAAAGCACAGCACATGCTTCTAATGTAGCAACATCATCAACAAGCCAAAAACACAACGAAAGTAAAATGTACTTCAACGATATTGGTGAATGGCCAAACAACTTCAAACAATCCACAATTTTGTCGAAAGTCGTTTTCACATACACACATACACCAACAAACAAAACTCACTTGAAAGATTGGTTGTGTTATACAGAAACTAAGGACAACGGTTCTGTTTTGTTTGAAAAGTTATTGATTTAGGCTGTACCATAGAGTGACTGGTGTATTTGGAATACTCCGGCAGTTAAAATCTATTACAGAGGAAGAGATCTTGAAAAGAACTCCAAATATTGTCAGCTCTTACCAAGAGGATTTGGAAGAAAGCCTAGGCGACGAACTTATGCAGTTCACTGAACTTCTTAAAACTAATGTAGCTGCTGCTATTTGCAACGAAAAGCATGAGGCTCTAGAACTGCAATTTGATAAACATATAATGGAAAATTTATTAGAGTCGTGTTTCCCAAATGTAGAAATAGTCTTACGAATTTACTAGTTTTTAATGATTACTAACTGCAGCGGAGAACGTTCTTTTCAACATTAAAGCGTATAAAAGTGAGTTAAGGAACATGATGGGACAAGATTGTCTAAATAACCTCACCTTAATGAACATTGAATGTAATTTACTTAGAGAAATTGATTTGTCTAGTATTATCTCTAAATTTGCTCACATTATATCAAGAAAAGTTTGTTTGTAAAAGTTGTGTTTTATTTTATTATCATACAAAACCTAGGGCCCCGCGCTAAAATTTGCTACGGGCCCCGCGCTAGCCTAATCCGGCACTGACTATACTGGAAGTCAACGAAGAATAGTAAACAAACATAAAACTCATGTCGTTAGTCGCCTAGTCGCCTAGTCGCCACATGCTGATGGACATACTGACTTGTAGGCATTCCTAAAGTGCCTTTAAAATTTTTGATATAGACTGCGTTTGCTGGGAATCCTTTGTGCCGCACGATATCCAAATGTGGTGCTACAGCAACACAAGAGGAACATGCATATCTAAATGTGGTGCTACAGCAACACAAGAGGAACATGCATATCTAAATGTGGTGCTACAGCAACACAAGAGGAACACGCATATCTAAATGTGGCGCTACAGCAACACAAGAGGAACATGCATATCTAAATGTGGTGCTACAGCAACACAAGAGGAACATGCATATCTAAATGTGGTGCTACAGCAACACAAGAGGAACATGTATATCTAAATGTGGTGCTACAGCAACACAAGAGGAACATGCATATCTAAATGTGGTGCTACAGCAACACAAGAGGAACATGCATATCTAAATGTGGTGCTACAGCAACACAAGAGGAACATGTATATCTAAATGTGGTGCTACAGCAACACAAGAGGAACATGCATATCTAAATGTGGTGCTACAGCAACACAAGAGGAACATGCATATCTAAATGTGGTGCTACAGCAACACAAGAGGAACATGCATATCTAAATGAGTGCTACAGCAACACAAGAGTAACATGCATATCTAAATGTGGTGCTACAGCAACACAAGAGGAACATGTATATCTAAATGTGGTGCTACAGCAACACAAGAGGAACATGCATATCTAAATGTGGTGCTACAGCAACACAAGAGGAACATGCATATCTAAATGTGGCGCTACAGCAACACAAGAGGAACATGCATATCTAAATGTGGCGCTACAGCAGCACAAGAGGAACATGCATATCTGAATGTGGTGCACAGCAACACAAGAGGAACATGTATATCTAAATGTGGTGCTACAGCAACACAAGAGGAACATGTATATCTAAATGTGGTGCTACAGCAACACAAGAGGAACATGCATATCTAAATGTGGCGCTACAGCAGCACAAGAGGAACATGTATATCTAAATGTGGTGCTACAGCAACACAAGAGGAACATGCATATCTAAATGTGGCGCTACAGCAACACAAGAGGAACATGTATATCTAAATGTGGTGCTACAGCAACACAAGAGGAACATGTATATCTAAATGTGGTGCTACAGCAACACAAGAGGAACATGTATATCTAAATGTGGTGCTACAGCAACACAAGAGGAACATGTATATCTAAATGTGGTGCTACAGCAACACAAGAGGAACATGCATATCTGAGAATCGTTGTACTGTTGAGATTAGAAAACGAACAGCAGGGAAAGACTGAACACACAACACCCACATGTATCATGTATGCCCGATCTGTAGCAGTAGAATGTTGTCCAGGATTAGACTCTATACTCACCCCGCACACATCAGAGATGCAACAACACTCGTCATTAATTCCTACAATAGATGACTATTACTACATGTGATATTTATCTATATTTTGTAACATTAAAAGAAGAACGAGCATAGCCTTAGATAAAATTAACCATCTAAAACAGTGTGGAAAATAACTGATAGCAAAACAAAGCTAAGAATACTAAGAGCATGCATATTCCCAGTGGCAACAAATAGGTGTGAAGCATGGACATTTAACAAGGCAGTTGACAAGAATATATGTGCTTTTGAATATAAGTGTTGCAAACAAGTTGTCGGTATACCAAGGACAGTTGCAGACAAGTTGTCGGTATACCAAGGACAGTTGCAGACAAGTTGTCGGTATACCAAGGACAGTTGCAGACAAGTTGTCGGTATACCAAGGACAGTTGCAGACAAGTTGTCGGTATACCAAGGACAGTTGCAGACAAGTTGTCGGTATACCAAGGACAGTTGCAGACACGTTGTCGGTATACCAAGGACAGTTGCAGACGAGTTGTCCGTATATCAAGGACAGTTGCAGACAAGTTGTCGGTATACCAAGGACAGTTGCAGACAAGTTGTCGGTATACCAAGGACAGTTGCAGAAATGTTGTCGGTATACCAAGGACAGTTGCAGACAAGTTGTCGGTATACCAAGGACAGTTGCAGACAAGTTGTCGGTATACCAAGGACAGTTGCAGACAAGTTGTCCGTATATCAAGGACAGTTGCAGACAAGTTGTCGGTATACCAAGGACAGTTGCAGACAAGTTGTCGGTATACCAAGGACAGTTGCAGACAAGTTGTCGGTATACAGGACAGTTGCAGACAAGTTGTCGGTATACAAGGACAGTTCGACAAGTTGTCGGTATACCAAGGACAGTTGCAGACAAGTTGTCGGTATATCAAGGACAGAGAAGAGAAGAGCAGATTCATCCAGAAAAATTCAAATCGAAAACTGACTGACTGACTGACTGACTGACTGACTGACTGACTGACTGATGCTACAAAAAAAGAAAGGACAAAAATTGAAATATTTTGAGGTATTAAAATACACGAAAGGGTTAACAAGACCATTATTGAAGAAGTCATCCTGGCAAAGAGGAAAAGAGGAAAACTACGGAGAAGATGGTTTTAAGATGTAACTGATCAGCGGCGGCTCGTGATCCTTTTTGTTGGTGGGACCAGACTCAAATTTTCGGGAAAAATCATGGTTTTGGGTTAGGTTATATTTTAATTTATTAACTAATAAATACACGTTACACATTATTTTGGTGGGGCCCGACCCACTGGCCCTTAATGACGAGCCGCCACTGTAATTGATGATTTGAACCTGACAGCTGCGGACAGAGGCGGAACATTTCGCTCATGAAGAAATTTCAAATTACTGTTAGCTGAAGGTCAGAACTTTTAATATAATTTCAGAATTACTGTATTTAGAGTTTTTTTTGGCAAAGTGCAGAATGATTAAACTTCTGGGATTTTTTTTTTTTTTTTAAATATCAAACTGTTTGAGATTTAAATTCAAATACGAAACTGTTACTGAGATCTAAATTCAAAATCGAAACGTTACGAATCTAATTCTCGAATGTTAGAGATGCTAAATTCAAAATACGAAACTGTTACTTGAGATGCTAATTCAAAATGAACTGTTACTGAGATGCTAAATTCAAAATAACTGTTACTGAGATGCTAAATTCAAAATACGAAACTGTTACTTGAGATGCTAAATTCAAAATACGAAACTGTTACTTGAGATGCTAAATTCAAAATACGAAACTGTTACCTGAGATGCTAAATTCAAAATACGAAACTGTTACCTGAGATGCTAAATTCAAAATACGAAACTGTTACCTGAGATGCTAAATTCAAAATACGAAACTGTTACTTGAGATGCTAAATTCAAAATACGAAACTGTTACTTGAGATGCTAAATTCAAAATACGAAACTGTTACTTGAGATGCTAAATTCAAAATACGAAACTGTTACTTGAGATGCTAAATTCAAAATACGAAACTGTTACTTGAGATGCTAAATTCAAAATACGAAACTGTTACTTGAGATGCTAAATTCAAAATACGAAACTGTTACTTGAGATGCTAAATTCAAAATACGAAACTGTTACTTGAGATGCTAAATTCAAAATACGAAACTGTTACTTGAGATGCTAAATTCAAAATACGAAACTGTTACCTGAGATGCTAAATTCAAAATACGAAACTGTTACCTGAGATGCTAAATTCAAAATACGAAACTGTTACTTGAGATGCTAATTCAAAATACAAACTGTTATGAGATGCTAAATTCAAAATACGAAACTGTTACTTGAGATGCTAAATTCAAAATACGAAACTGTTACTTGAGATGCTAAATTCAAAATACGAAACTGTTACTTGAGATGCTAAATTCAAAATACGAAACTGTTACTTGAGATGCTAAATTCAAAATACGAAACTGTTACTTGAGATGCTAAATTCAAAATACGAAACTGTTACTTGAGATGCTAAATTCAAAATACGAAACTGTTACCTGAGATGCTAAATTCAAAATACGAAACTGTTACTTGAGATGCTAAATTCAAAATACGAAACTGTTACTTGAGATGCTAAATTCAAAATACGAAACTGTTACTTGAGATGCTAAATTCAAAATACGAAACTGTTACTTGAGATGCTAAATTCAAAATACGAAACTGTTACTTGAGATGCTAAATTCAAAATACGAAACTGTTACTTGAGATGCTAAATTCAAAATACGAAACTGTTACTTGAGATGCTAAATTCAAAATACGAAACTGTTACTTGAGATGCTAAATTCAAAATACGAAACTGTTACTTGAGATGCTAAATTCAAAATACGAAACTGTTACTTGAGATGCTAAATTCAAAATACGAAACTGTTACTTGAGATGCTAAATTCAAAATACGAAACTGTTACTTGAGATGCTAAATTCAAAATACGAAACTGTTACTTGAGATGCTAAATTCAAAATACGAAACTGTTACTTGAGATGCTAAATTCAAAATACGAAACTGTTACGTGAGATGCTAAATTCAAAATACGAAACTGTTACCTGAGATGCTAAATTCAAAATACGAAACTGTTACTTGAGATGCTAAATTCAAAATACGAAACTGTTACTTGAGATGCTAAATTCAAAATACGAAACTGTTACTTGAGATGCTAAATTCAAAATACGAAACTGTTACTTGAGATGCTAAATTCAAAATACGAAACTGTTACTTGAGATGCTAAATTCAAAATACGAAACTGTTACTTGAGATGCTAAATTCAAAATACGAAACTGTTACTTGAGATGCTAAATTCAAAATACGAAACTGTTACTTGAGATGCTAAATTCAAAATAGAACGTTCAACTGCCATTTATTTTTAGCCAGACCATGTTATAAATCAGAATAACAGCGCATGTCTCTCTATCCATGTTATATCCAAAGATTTCTCTACATGTCTAGTTGTCAATATGTCTGTCTGAATCTGTTTCTCAATGTGTATGTTTGTCAGTCTAAAGACAAAAATAATTTCTATCGTAGATTCACGTCATTTTCTGGAGTGTTGTGATATCCCGTTTAAAGACATCCTTCTCAAATAGCTCTTGTCTACCATATTATAACATTCTAGAGCCATCGATTTAACGTCTTTCTATATCAGCACATTTTACTTCAAATTTAATAATTACTGGATGCATGTTTTCTCTCCCTCTATCTATCTCTATATCTCTCTTCCTCTCTGTCTCTCTCTCTCGCTGAGTATTTCTCAGTTTCCATAACTAGCAGTGGGGTATTTGTGGCCTAGTGGTTAAGCCTTTGCTTTGTGTTCAAAATGTCGTGGGTCCGAATCCAGATCCGAATCCGTTCTGTTCACAAATTATGTTTTTTGTTCAGAGGCTCCTAGACGTTGCCGGAGCTACGGAACTGGTTCTTTGTACAATACTCTAGGCAGGGGGAGTGCCATTTCTGACATAAGGAACCGAACCATTTGATGCAAACCCGTGCATTGAAATCAAATCTTTGTATTTAGAACAGTTCGACATATCTCATTCTCTGTTTGAAATCGAGCTCTTCTCTCTCTCTCTCTCTCTCTCTCTCTCTCTCTCTTTCTTTCTCTCTGTCGTTAAGACAATTTCTCTTAACATATCCACATCTTCAAGAAGTCTCTTAACTCTTCACCCTCTTCAATATATAATTTCTCTTTATGTAATATTTATATCCATACCCTCTCTTTATTATACTACGTCTCCAATGATAAACTTGATTCCTATTTCTTTATAAGAGACAGAATTTACAATTTATTTATAACCCTTAACAATGCATAGTTGCTATTTCTCTCTCTCTCTTCTCGTCACCACAACATAACTGACTGATTGATTGATAGAACCATCATCATTGCACTTCGGTGAGTAACCATGTGTGTTCCGATCTTTTTCTTACACATGATAATCTCAGCTGCAGTGCATGAACCCAGTAACACCGGCGAGGGTCTCCGATGTAATTTTGAAGATGGTTGAAATATTTTGTAGGATTTTAAAAATCTTTTCTAATTAATTTTGCCTGGGCAGCGGCTTTCCAGCCTGCTCTTCTCGATTTCCACTGCCTATGATTCTTTTACGTGCTTAAATTGAACACGGGAAATACGTTTTATCGTCCATCTCCGATAGGACTAGGAACTCGTTAACTATTCACTTCATCTTTCTCGATCTATCAGACGTATTCTCTCACTCTGCCTCCATTGGTAAGACGTATTCTCTCACTCTCTCTTCCTCCATTGGTAAGACGTATTCTCTCACTCTCTCTCTGTCTCCATTGGTAAGACGTATTCTCTTACTCTCTCTCTCTCTGCCTCCATTGGTAAGACGTATTCTCTTACTCTCTCTCTCTGCCTCCATTGGTAAGACGTATTCTCTTACTCTCTCTCTCTGCCTCCATTGGTAAGACGTATTCTCTTACTCTCTCTTTCTGCCTCCATTGGTAAGACGTATTCTCTCACTCTCTCTTCCTCCATTGGTAAGACGTATTCTCTCACTCTCTCTCTCTGCCTCCATTGGTAAGATGGTGTATTATCTCTACTCTTTCTTTCTGTCTCCATTGGTAAGCCTGTTTCTCTCACTCTCTCTGTCTCATTGGTAAGACGTATTCTTCACTCTCCTCTCCATGGTAAGAACGTTAATTCCTTATCTTCTCTCTCTCTCTCTGCCTCCATTGGTAAGACGTATTCTCTCTACTCTCTCTTCCTCCATTGGTAAGACGTATTCTCTTACTCTCTCTCTCTCTGCCTCCATTGGTAAGACGTATTCTCTTACTCTCTCTCTCTGCCTCCATTGGTAAGACGTATTCTCTCAGTATAGACGTATAGCATCAAAAGTTGGACTGCAGATAAGCTATGAAAAAAAAAATATAATGAAGACACCTATGACAAGTAATGCAGATATCACACTGGAATCTAAAATGATAAAAATAACAGAGCAGTTCACCTATTTAGGTAGCAATTTTGATTGCACAGGAAATGTTAAAAGAAATTATGATACGAATCGGCAAAGCAACATCAGCTATTAAAAGTCTAAATAAAATATGAAACTGCAAGTTATATAGTATTAAAACTAAATTACGAATTTTCAATTCAAATGTTGTATCAATCCTAACATATGCCAGCAAGAGTTGGAAAATGACTAAAGATATAGAAAACAAGTTGAATGCATTTGAAAATAGATGTCTGCGAAAAATAATGAATATAAAATGGAACGAATTCAGGAGAAGTGATGAAATCATAGAAATGTCTGGTCAACCACTAGTGACAACTGTTATAAGAAAGAGAAGATGGAGATATGGTGGATATACCTTGAGGAGAAATGATCAACGAATATCAAAGCAGGCATTGAAGTGGGATGCAAAGGGTTCAAAAAGAGAGGTCGACCTAAGGAGACCCTGAAGCGAACTTTGCTGAGAGAGGCAGGAAATATCGGTCTCAGTTCCATGGAGAAGATTGAGCGAGTTGCCCAGGATAGAGCGGTATGGAGAAATTACTTGCAGGCCCTATGTAACGTATAACGGTACGAGAGGAATTATTATTATTATTTATTATTCTCTCACTCTCTCTGCCTCCATTGATAAGACGAATTCTCTCACTCTCTCGTTCTCCGTCGCCAAGATATAACTTCACTTCATTCCACTGCAGCCACTTCTCTCTCTCTTTGTCTCTCTCTCTCTCTCTCCCAAACAATATTACAAACATACACCTCTCTCTCTTCCAACCCCTTTCGCACAAACAACCACACATACACTCACACACCACGTACACTCACACAATTATTCCATCAATTCCTCTCCCATAATTTATTACCAAACTTAAAACAAATTATACAGGCACCCGATCTACCTGCACTGTCAGTCAGTATCTGTCATTTATAGGTAAAAGGTGGAGGCTGCAGTAAAACTTAGAAAAATAGCTAAACACGTAAACACAAAGTACTACAGTTTTACAAAATACATAAACAGTGACGATAAACAGCCACGTTTCGACCAAAAGGCCTTTTATCAAGCAAACAATACAACAAGAATGACGAATTTCGAGGAACACTACAAATGGACGATTACATGTGAAACATAAACCATTAGATAGGTTTATGTTTCACATGTAATCGTCCATTTGTAGTGTTCCTCGAAATTCGTCATTCTTGTTGTATTGTTTGCTCATTTATAGGTGAGATAATGATACAGTTGATCGACTTAATAACAAGACATAAAACTAACTAGTATCAGGTGGGAACTAAAGGATGTAACTAAAATAGAAGATCACATCTGGTACCAAACAAGCAATATCTGTTTAAGGATGCTGTCATTTTGTTCTGTTTACTTGTTCTATCCACGAGACATTGTAGGTTTTATATTCCAAGAAATCCTGGTCAACATACATTACTTGTTTATTTCATTGTGACATTTGTCTACATTTGCTTGGACATTTTGTGTGTCTGGTTAGTGTTTCTTGTTTGTCTGTCTATGTTTTTATATGTCAGTTTGTTGTTTGTGGTTTGGTTTGTTTGTGCGTCTAAAAAAAAGAAATCGAAAGGCGAACGGTTGACTTGGTTGCACTGAGTTGTCAGGGTCCGCAAGGGAAGCAAAGAGTAGTACCACTGCCACCTGAAAGGCATGTCGTAAGAGGCGACTGAGCGAGGGGCCTAGGAAAGCTACCCTAGTAAATAAAAAGCGCATCAGAAGTCGGATGCGTTGACCTACTTATAGACGCATAACTGGTACAATGTACAGTCGCTCATAGGCTCAGATCACATATAAATCACACAGAGTGGTTAACAAGGGGTCGATATGGAGCGTTCTAAAAGAAGAAGTTTCGCTGTGCACAATTTGAGTTTGTCCCTATGGCTGCTCGGTCACTCCTCAAACGTTGATGCTACCCGAGTTTGTCCCCTATGGCTGCTCGGTCACTCCTCAAACGTTGATGTACTGAGTTTGTCCCTATGGCTGCTCGGTCACTCCTCAAACGTTGATGCACTGAGTTTGTCCCTATGGCTGCTCGGTCACTCCTCAAACGTTGATGTACGGAGGCCTATAGATTAGAGGTGGTCAGAGGGTGACCACGTAAACGATGGATCGACGGAATATCCGAGGCACTAAATTCCACCTTGTACAAAGCGCATAGGGAGGATCACTTCAAGTGTCACGTTTTTTTCATCCTGACGCCCGCCTGTGTGTTGCTCTTGCTTACAAGGGGAGCAAAGCATAGTAGCAATGCGATCTACAAGGCATGTCGTAAGAGGCGATAAGGTAGGGACCTAGGGTAGCTACCCTAGTAAATAAAAAGCTACGCAGATATTGGATATGCTGGCCTACTTGTAGCTGCATAAATGATACAATCGCTCTTAAGCTCAGATCACATACACATCACAAAGTGTGTTTAACAAGTGGGTCGATATGGAGCGAGCGAAGAAGAAGAAGTCCTGACACCAAAAAGCAAAATCTGGATTAGAGAATAGATACAATAAATAGATATAAAATTTAAGGGGGGCAGTTCTAACAGAGATTGGGTGCCGTTAGTAAAAGAAATCACTAACAAATCAATTTTAAAGATTTTGATCCAAGATTTTCAGATTTACTTAACATATCATTCAGTTATCTAAAAATGTTATGTCGATGCTGTTCATTATATACAAGAACGTAAATGATCATTTTGATATGAAAAATTAGTTTAGACATGTGCAAAATACGGGTAGACATGTGCAAAATACAGGTAGACATGTGCAAAATACAGGTAGACATGTGCAAAATACAGGTAGACATGTGCAAAATACAGGTGTCACTTTTTGCAATTTTTGTGTGAAATGATACAGTTAAATTCATTCAAAATTAAACAGCATACACACAGATTGTGTGATTTTGGCAAGTGTTATGGAAAATAGTATATGTTTAATCAATTTTATTTTTTGACCACCTGAAGATTATCGTTTTTTTGGTTTTAAAATTGTCTAATGTGATAAACAGACAAATAAACAAGTTTTAGGAAAATTAGGCATGAAGAAACAATTATTAAGAGAAATAAAATTCAGAAAAGTAAAGAATTTTGGGCACATAAAAGACATGGCACCATGATAACTTTTTTACTAGAGGGAAAGTTGAGGGGGAAGAGCAATAGGAAGACCGAGAAGTAAGTGGGAAGGAAATTCAAAGAAATGGACAGGATACAGTCTGGCAGAGTGCAACACCACGACGAAAGACAGACGATGCTGGAGATTCATTGCAGCCGACCTTCAATGCGGAGACGGCATCTGATAATGATGATAATGATGATCAGGGGCGGCTCGTAATTAAGGGCCGATAGGGCCCGGCTCCACCAAAATAATTTATAAGAACGTGGTTCACTTGCGAGTGAGGCGTGCTCAATTCACGTTAAGGCCACGATTTAACAAAAAATCTTCTCTAGGCGCTCATGTCGTTTGCTGCGTGCTAAATATATAATTGTCCTTGATGTTATGCTCTTTAATAGCCAACTCTCTATAATATCAAGTTGTTGCAGAACAGAAGCGTTTGTTTTTTTTATTCGAAAGGGGGAATAACTTTCTGGAATAGACAAATAATAGCAAATACTCAAAAAACCATGATTTTTCCGAAATATTTGTCTGGCTCCCACCGAGAACAATAACTACGAGCCGCCACTGATGATTATGATGATGAATGTGAAAAACAGGAAAATTAATGTCATTAAGATATTGGAATTCCCATGGTATACCCTATAGACAGCTCTTATGTAAACAAACCTTCAAAATTACATGCAGATTGATTAATATTTGACAAAGTTATGATGTAAACTTTATCATGAACTTTTAATTTTCGAACAAAATCAATAACAAATTTTTTATTTCATATTTGTACATTCTAGAGAAAGACCTCTATACTCTGAGTCTCATTATAATTCATAAACTATTTAACCAATTCTAAATTGAAAAGACTGTGTAAACAATTGGTTAACTTTTAATAGATAAGTATGTCGAAATTTAATAATATCACTTTTTGTATTCTCAGCTTCAACTGTCCTATTAAATGTGATAAGTCAATTGTTGACACAAACTATAAATGTAATAGTCAATTCTGACACAAACTATAAATGTGACAAGTCAATTGTTGACACAAACTATAAATGTGACAAGTCAAATGTTGACATAAACTATAAATGTGACAAGTCAATTGTTGACACAAACTATAAATGTGACAAGTCAAATGTTGACATAAACTATAAATGTGACAAGTCAATTACTGACACAAACTATAAATGTAACAAGTCAATTGCTGACACAAACTATAAATGTGACAAGTCAATTGTTGACGCAAACTATAAATGTACAAGTCAATTGTGACACAAACTATAAATGTGACAAGTCAATTGTTGACACAAACTATAAATGTGACAAGTCAAATGTTGACACAAACTATAAACGTGAAAATTCAATTGTTGACACAAACTATAAATGTAACAAGTCAATTACTGACACAAACTATAAATGTGACAAGTAGTCAAATGTTGACACAAACTATAAATGTAAAGTTCAAATGTTGACACAAACTATAAATGTGACAAGTCAAATGTTGACACAAACTATAAACGTGACAATTCAATTGTTGACAAAAGCTATCAATGTGGCAATTCCATTGTTGACACAAACTATAAATGTGACAATTCAAATAATGATATAAACTATAAATGTGACAAGTCAAATATTGATATAAACTATAAATGTGACAAGTCAAATATTGATATAAACTATAAATGTGACAAGTCAAATATTGATATAAACTATAAATGTGACAAGTCAAATATTGATATAAACTATAAATGTGACAAGTCAAATATTGATATAAACTATAAATGTGACAAGTCAAATATTGATATAAACTATAAATGTGACAAGTCAAATATTGATATAAACTATAACTTTGACAAGTCAAATATTGATATAAACTATAAATGTGACAAGTCAAATATTGATATAAACTATAACTTTGACAAGTCAAATATTGATATAAACTATAAATGTGACAAGTCAAATATTGATATAAACTATAAATGTGACAAGTCAAATATTTATATAAACTATAATAGTGACAATTCAAATATTGATATAAACTATAAATGTGACAAGTCAAATATTGATATAAACTATAAATGTGACAAGTCAAATATTGATATAAACTATAAATGTGACAAGTCAAATATTCATATAAACTATAAATGTATCAAGTCAAATATTGATATAAACTATAAATGTGACAAGTCAAATATTGATATAAACTATAAATGTAACAATTCAAATATTGATATAAACTATAAATGTGACAAGTCAAATATTGATATAAACTATAAATGTGACAAGTCAAATATTGATATAAACTATAAATGTGACAAGTCAAATATTGATATAAACTATAAATGTGACAAGTCAAATATTGATATAAACTATAAATGTGACAAGTCAAATATTGATATAAACTATAAATGTGACAAGTCAAATATTGATATAAACTATAAATGTGACAAGTCAAATATTGATATAAACTATAAATGTGACAAGTCAAATATTGATATAAACTATAAATGTGACAAGTCAAATATTGATATAAACTATAAATGTGACAAGTCAAATATTGATATAAACTATAAATGTGACAAGTCAAATATTGATATAAACTATAAATGTGACAAGTCAAATATTGATATAATCTATAAATGTGCAGTCAAATATTGATATAAACTATAAATGTGACAAGTCAAATATTGATATAAACTATAAATGTGACAAGTCAAATATTGATATAAACTATAAATGTGACAAGTCAAATATTGATATAAACTATAAATGTGACAAGTCAAATATTGATATAAACTATAAATGTGACAAGTCAAATATTGATATAAACTATAAATGTGACAAGTCAAACATTCATATAAACTATAAATGTGACAAGTCAAATATTGATATAAACTATAAATGTGACAAGTCAAATATTCATATAAACTATAAATGTAACAATTCAAATATTGATATAAACTATAAATGTGACAAGTCAAATGTTGATATAAACTATAAATGTGGCAAGTCAAATATTGATATAAACTATAAATGTGACAAGTCAAATATTGATATAAACTATAAATGTGACAAGTCAAATATTGATATAAACTATAAATGTGACAAGTCAAATATTGATATAAACTATAAATGTGACAAGTCAAATATTGATATAAACTATAAATGTGACAAGTCAAATATTTATATAAACTATAAATGTGACAAGTCAAATATTGATATAAACTATAAATGTGACAAGTCAAATATTGATATAAACTATAAATGTGACAAGTCAAATATTGATATAAACTATAAATGTGACAAGTCAAATATTGATATAAACTATAAATGTGACAAGTCAAATATTGATATAACTATAAATGACATGTCAAATATTGATATAAACTATAAATGTGACAAGTCAAATATTGATATAAACTATAAATGTGACAAGTCAAATATTGATATAAACTATAAATGTGACAAGTCAAATATTGATATAAACTATAAATGTGACAAGTCAAATATTGATATAAACTATAAATGTGACAAGTCAAATATTGATATAAACTATAAATGTGACAAGTCAAATATTGATATAAACTATAAATGTGACAAGTCAAATATTGATATAAACTATAAATGTGACAAGTCAAATATTGATATAAACTATAAATGTGACAAGTCAAATATTGATATAAACTATAAATGTGACAAGTCAAATATTGATATAAACTATAAATGTGACAAGTCAAATATTGATATAAACTATAAATGTGACAAGTCAAATATTGATATAAACTATAAATGTGACAAGTCAAATATTGATATAATCTATAAATGTGACATGTCAAATATTGATATAAACTATAAATGTGACAAGTCAAATATTGATATAAACTATAAATGTGACAAGTCAAATATTGATATAAACTATAAATGTGACAAGTCAAATATTGATATAAACTATAAATGTGACAAGTCAAATATTGATATAAACTATAAATGTGACAAGTCAAATATTGATATAATCTATGAACGGATGAGAAAAATGTTTTGACAAAAAATGACAATCAAAAGTAGGTGACCTCAAATATTATTAATCAAATCATCAGATCGGGCTTGATAAAATATGCTGGATCAGCAAAATATCAGGACTAGAGAAAGTGCTTCCGTTTTCTGTATGTTCTTTCTGTTATCTGTAACTTCTTGGAATCATAAGTGCGAGGAAGGTGGGCTGTAGGAGGGTAGGAAGGGAGAGAGGGGTAGATTCAATAATTATAATCTTAATCATTGTTATCCAAGAAAATCTAATCTTGGGGAATTAGAAAAAAACATGTTTGTCGTGATGTTATTCTGTTTGAGATTTTAAGTTAAATTATTTGTTTATTATTTGGTTATCAGATATCATCTATTTATCATCTATTTATCATCTAGCAAGATATGTTACTGAGATATCATCTATTTA
Source organism: Arion vulgaris (assembly GCA_020796225.1). Lineage (NCBI taxonomy): Eukaryota > Metazoa > Mollusca > Gastropoda > Stylommatophora > Arionidae > Arion > Arion vulgaris. The sequence continues at coordinate 2,379,962 of CM036762.1, forward strand.
TCATCTTGCAAGATCTGTTACTGAGATATCATCTGTTTATCATCTTGCAAGATCTGTTACTGAGATATCATCTATTTATCATCTTGCAAGATCTGTTACTGAGATATCATCTATTTATCATCTTGCAAGATCTGTTACTAAGATATCATATGTTTATCATCTTGCAAGATCTGTTACTGAGATATCATCTATTTATCATCTTGCAAGATCTGTTACTGAGATATCATCTATTTATCATCTTGCAAGATCTGTTACTGAGATATCATCTATTTATTATCTTGCAAGATTTGTTACTGAGATATCATCTGTTTATCATCTTGCAAGATCTGTTACCGAAATATCATCTATTTATCATCTTGCAAGATCTGTTACCGAAATATCATCTATTTATCATCTTGCAAGATCTGTTACTAAGATATCATCTATTTATCATCTTGCAAGATCTGTTACCGAGATATCATCTATTTATCATCTTGAAAGATTTGTTACTGAGATATCATCTATTTATCATCTTGCAAGATCTGTTACTAAGATATCATCTATTTATCATCTTGCAAGATCTGTTACCGAAATATCATCTATTTATCATCTTGCAAGATCTGTTACCGAAATATCATCTATTTATCATCTTGCAAGATCTGTTACTAAGATATCATCTATTTATCATCTTGCAAGATCTGTTACTGAGATATCATCTATTTATCATCTTGAAAGATTTGTTACTGAGATATCATCTATTTATCATCTTGCAAGATCTGTTACTAAGATATCATATATTTATCATCTTGCAAGATCTGTTAACGAAATATCATCTATTTATCATCTTGCAAGATCTGTTACTGAGATATCATCTATTTATCATCTTGAAAGATTTGTTACTGAGATATCATCTATTTATCATCTTGCAAGATCTGTTACTAAGATATCATACATTTATCATCTTGCAAGATCTGTTAACGAAATATCATCTATTTATCATCTTGCAAGATCTGTTACTAAGATATCATCTATTTATCATCTTGCAAGATCTGTTACTAAGATATCATCTATTTATCATCTTGCAAGATATGTTACCGAAATATCATCTATTTATCATCTTACAAGATCTGTTACTAAGATATCATCTATTTATCATCTTGCAAGATCTGTTAACGAAATATCATCTATTTATCATCTTGCAAGATCTGTTACTGAGATATCATCTATTTATCATCTTGAAAGATTTGTTACTGAGATATCATCTATTTATCATCTTGCAAGATCTGTTACTAAGATATCATCTATTTATCATCTTGCAAGATCTGTTAACGAAATATCATCTATTTATCATCTTGCAAGATCTGTTACTAAGATATCATCTATTTATCATTTTGCAAGATCTGTTACTGAGATATCATCTATTTATCATCTTGCAAGATCTGTTACCGAAATATCATCTATTTATCATCTAGCAAGATCTGTTACTGAGATATCTTCTATTTATCATCTAGCAAGATCTGTTACCGAAATATCATCTATTTATCATCTTGCAAGATCTGTTACTAAGATATCATCTATTTATCATCTTGCAAGATATGTTACCGAAATATCATCTATTTATCATCTTACAAGATCTGTTACTAAGATATCATCTATTTATCATCTTGCAAGATCTGTTACCGAAATAGCATCTATTTATCATCTAGCAAGTTCTGTTACTGAGATATCATCTATTTATCATCTAGCAAGATCTGTTACTAAGATATCATCTATTTATCATCTTGCAAGATCTGTTACCGAAATAGCATCTATTTATCATATAGCAAGTTCTGTTACTGAGATATCATCTATTTATCATCTAGCAAGATCTGTTACTAAGATATAATCTATTTATCATCTTGCAAGATCTGTTACCGAAATATCATCTATTTATCATCTTGCAAGATCTGTTATTAAGATATCATCTATTTATCATCTTGCAAGATCTGTTACCGAAATATCATCTATTTATCATCTTGCAAGATCTGTTACTAAGATATCATCTATTTATCATCTTGCAAGATCTGTTACTAAGATATAATCTATTTATCATCTTGCAAGATCTGTTACCGAAATATCTATTTATCATCTTGCAAGATCTGTTATTAAGATATCATCTATTTATCATCTTGCAAGATCTGTTACCGAAATATCATCTATTTATCATCTTGCAAGATCTGTTACTAAGATATCATCTATTTATCATCTTGCAAGATCTGTTACCGAAATATCATCTATTTATCATCTTGCAAGATCTGTTACTAATATATCATCTATTTATCATCTTGCAAGATCTGTTACCGAAATAGCATATATTTATCATCTAGCAAGTTCTGTTACTGAGATATCATCTATTTATCATCTAGCAAGATCTGTTACTAAGATATCATCTATTTATCATCTTGCAAGATCTGTTACCGAAATATCATCTATTTATCATCTTGCAAGATCTGTTACTAAGATATAATCTATTTATCATCTTGCAAGATCTGTTACTGAGATATCATCTATTTATCATCTTGCAAGATCTGTTACTGAGATATCATCTATTTATCATCTAGCAAGATTTGTTACTAAGATATCATCTATTTATCATCTTGCAAGATCTGTTACTGAGATATCATCTATTTATCATCTAGCAAGATTTGTTACTGAGATATCATCTATTTATCATCTTGCAAGATCTGTTACCGAGATATCATCTATTTATCATCTTGCAAGATCTCTTACTGAGATATCATCTATTTATTATCTTACATGTTTTAATACCGAAACAGTATCAACGTAAACTCTAGACGATGTCAAACTGAAACTATCATGTGATAAGTTTAACATTATAAAACATTGCCATGTTATCATCTTATGAGTTTTAAAACGATATTATCAGTTTATGTCTGATAAGTTTGGAAGTATCTTATAAGTTTTACAAATGAGAAACCATTTTTCACCATATGGAAATTTAAAAAGATAATTGATTGATGGTTTCTCATTTTGATTGATTGATTGATTGATTGATAGAACAATCATTATTACACGTCGGTGAGTAACAATCTTACATACTTCCTGAAACTTCTTCTTCTTCTTCCTTACGTTCGTTCTTTACCACCAATTTTAATCACTCTTTGTGATATGTTTGATCTTTGCCAAGAACGTCTATACGTTGAACATTGGTTTGGTAGGTCCTAAACGCATAGACTTCTACACGTTTAGGACACATGCATCCGATTTCAGCTAAATTGCTGTAACAAAACTAACTTGTACAATTTAGAAATCATTAAATTAACAAAAAATATTTCCAAAATATTTGATCATGCAGTGTGGTTTTTAAATAAATCCCTGATACATTCTAGAAGGTATAAATTGTGTCAGAAGTATGCACAAATAATGTAAGTAGTGATAGTAAGTTGAAACATAAGACAGAAAAAAACACATTGTTTATGAGCAGCTCTTTTCCTGTCTGAGGTCATGGAAAATGTAGTTAATTATTTCCGCTTTTTTCTTGGGTTTTTTGTTGTTGCGTGTATCTGTTGTTTTTTTAAATAAATAATTGAGACTATCAGGCAGTCTACAAGATGTCTGTAATCTACAAGATGTCTGTAATCTATAAGATGTCTGTAAGATACAAATTGTCTGTAAGATACAAGTTGTCTGTAAGATACAAGATGTCTGTAATCTACAAGATGTCTGTAAGAGACAAGTTGTCTGTAATCTACAAGATGTCTGTAAGATACAAGATGTCTGTAAGATACAAGATGTCTGTAAGATACAAGATGTCAGTAATCTACAAGATGTCTGTAAGATACAAGATGTCTGTAAGATACAAGATGTCTGTAATCTACAAGATGTCTGTAATCTACAAGATGTCTGTAATCTGCAAGATGTCTGTAAGATACAAGATGTCTGTAAGATACAAGATGTCTGTAAGATACAATATGTCTGTAAGATACAAGTTGTCTGTAAGATACAAGATGTCTGTAAGATATAAGTTGTCTGTAAGATACAAGATGTCTGTAATCTACAAGATGTCTGTAAGATACAAGATGTCTGTAAGATACAAGATGTCTGTAATCTGCAAGATGTCTGTAAGATACAAGATGTCTGTAAGATACAAGATGTCTGTAAGATACAATATGTCTGTAAGATACAAGTTGTCTGTAAGATACAAGTTGTCTGCAAGATACAAGATGTCTGTAAGATACAAGTTGTCTGTAAGATACAAGATGTCTGTAAGATACAAGTTGTCTGTAAGATACAAGATGTCTATAAGATACAAGTTGTCTGTAAGATACAAGATGTCTGTAATCTACAAGATGTCTGTAAGAAACAAGATGTCTGTAAGATACAAGATGTCTGTAAGATACAAGTTGTCTGTAAGATACAAGATGTCTGTAAGATACAAGTTGTCTGTAAGATACAAGTTGTCTGTAAGATACAAGATGTCTGTAAGATACAAGTTGTCTGTAAGATACAAGATGTCTGTAAGATACAAGTTGTCTGTAAGATACAAGTTGTCTGTAAGATACAAGATGTCTATAAGATACAAGTTGTCTGTAAGATACAAGTTGTCTGTAAGATACAAGTTGTCTGTAAGATACAAGTTGTCTGTAAGATACAAGTTGTCTGTAAGATACAAGATGTCTGTAAGATACAAGTTGTCTGTAAGATACAAGTTGTCTATAAGATACAAGTTGTCTGTAAGATGCAAGTTGTCTGTAAGATACAAGTTGTCTGTAAGATACAAGTTGTCTGTAAGATACAAGATGTCTGTAATCATGTTTTACCTCACAGACAGAATAGGAAGATATTTCTATAATGGGCTTTTGTGCGCTCTTTATAAACAGTGTTTTTCACCGCCTCTGTTATCTCTGAGGTTCACTTTTTGCGTGGACGGCCTTTTGTTTTTGGTATCCACTGTATCGAAGCAACATTTCTCTTTGAGGTGCACTGTCTGTTGGTAATCTGCTTACGTGGCCGAACAATTTAATTTGTTGTTGCTTGATGAAATTCAGTCCTGATGTTGTACCCACTTTTTTTCCTGATGTCTTCATTACTAAACCAGTCTCCTCTCTCTCTCTCTCTCTCTCTCTCTCGCGATCGTTCTAGGCTAGTTTTTATCATTCTTATTGTGATGTATAAACAGCCAAACATCAGAACGTAATGTAACTGCACCAACCTTCAGCACCTATTTGAGCACAGTTGCTTATCCTTCGGTGGGTGTTCGATTTCAGCCAGCTATTGTGTGCGGTTCGCTCTCCTCTAGCCTTTGACTGTCCCCAGCCGTAACCCACAAGGCAGTGGGTTGCTATTTTCTTTCAGGGCAGCGACCCTTAGACGGCCTGCCCTCCCGGGCTTATGAACGCCATCTACACAGCAAAACCGGTCGTTTAAATGAACATCTTGGTTTGCCGCCCGTTCAGGTTTGTTTGCGCTTTGCTCCGATAGACTTTATTGTCCCCAATCAAAACTACAAGGCAGCAGTAGTTCCCTGCGAGCGGAAACGCGCACTGGCTTTACCTCTGCTGGGCTTTCCAGTTGTTCTGTACATTTGGGTGGGACGCACACCCTGCTTACGCTGCCGCGCTTGCCGCTGTCTCGTTTGCACTTGTTCTGCCTCTGCTGGACTTTCCAGTTGTTCTGCTCATGTGGGTGGGACGCACACCCTCTTGCCTGCCATGCTTGTTGATGCAGTGCTTACCGCGCTTGTCGTGCCGGCCGGTCCCTCGATGGGGCCTACTGTGGCTTTGCCACCGTGCGTACTTGCTCTGCACAGGTGCCTACCTCACCATTTCCGTCAATTCCCAGTGGGCTGTCCGACTTGGAGGGACAAAACCGAGTTTCGCCACATGATGCCCACGTGCAACTCAACGACTCCAGCATACTCATCGGCTCTAGAGTAGTGCCTCTAGAGAGAGCATGCTTGGGCTCCAAATTTCGCCCCACGAGGGTCAACGTCTCCTCGATGGCTTTGGGTCGTGCCCCCATGTCTGTGATGGGGCCTGTGCTTCACATATGTGACCCAGCTTGCGGTTCAACTCGGCACTCAGCATACTCATCGGCTCTAGAGTGGTGGCTAAAGAGAGTATGCTTGAGCTCCGAATTTCGCCACACGTGGGTCAACGTTCCTTTGATGGTTTTGATTCGAACTTTTGACCCATGTGGACCAACGCGCGGCCCAACTCATCACTCCGCATTCTCATCGGCTCAAGAGAAGTGCATCAAGAGAGAGAATGTGTGGGCTCAGAGTTCCGCCCCTCGAGGTTCCAAATGTATCGTTCTAGCTTTTCCCATCGTCCGGGAGAGACGAGCATTAATAGTCACTCTGGGAGTTCGCTCGTCTGTGTTGCGAGCGGATCCCATCAAGCTTGACTACCGTTGCATCTCTACTTGCCCCAGAGTAGCTCTCCCACAGCACCTGCCCTCTTGGCCAGACCAGAACCACTGTCTGTTACCAGGGTCACCACGTGGAGGTGAGAGCAGGGGATTAGAGCCATATCTCTAATTCTGGCGCGCCGCTTCCTTGCGCCTTTGACCCCAGTCTCTTCTTAATACTCCCAGCATTCTGTATAGACACTTCATCTCTATCAGGAATAGTTTTATTCTTTATACTCCCAGCATTCTGTATAGATACTTCATCTCTATCAGGAATAGTTTTATTCTTTATACTCCCAGCATTCTGTATAGACACTTCATCTCTATCAGGAATAGTTTTATTCTTTATACTCTCAGCTTTTTGTGTAGACACTTTATCTCTGTCGTGACTAGTTTTATTCTTGATACTTGCTCTCATCTAGAACAACTATACATTTCTTCATCTATATGCTCTCGTCTACAATATATCTATACGTTTTATCAGCTATCTCTTCTCACCTGGAATATGTATACGTTTTGTCATCTATCTGTTCTCACCTGGAATATCTATACGTTTTATCATCTATCTCTTCTCACCTGGAATATGTATACGTTTTATCAGCTATCTCTTCTCACCTGGAATATATATACGTTTTATCAGCTTTCTCTTCTCACCTGGAATATGTATACGTTTTATCAGCTTTCTCTTCTCACCTGGAATATGTATACGTTTTATCATCTATCTGTTCTCACCTGGAATATGTATACGTTTTATCATCTATCTCTTCTCACTTGGAATATATATACGTTTTATCAGCTTTCTCTTCTCACCTGGAATATATATACGTTTTATCAGCTTTCTCTTCTCACCTGGAATATATATACGTTTTATCAGCTATCTCTTCTCACCTGGAATATATATACGTTTTATCAGCTATCTCTTCTCACCTGGAATATGTATACGTTTTATCAGCTTTCTCTTCTCACCTGGAATATGTATACGTTTTATCATCTATCTCTTCTCACCTGGAATATATATACGTTTTATCAGCTTTCTTTTCACCTGGAATATATATACGTTTTATTATCTATCTCTTCTCACCTGGAATATGTATACGTTTTATCATCTTTCTGTTCTCACCTGGAATATGTATACGTTTTATCATCTTTCTGTTCTCACCTGGAATATCTATACGTTTTATCATCTATCTCTTCTCACCTGGAATATCTATACGTTTTATCATCTATCTCTTCTCACCTGGAATATCTATACGTTTTATCAGCTTTCTCTTCTCACCTTGAATATGTATACGTTTTATCAGCTTTCTCTTCTCACCTGGAATATGTATACGTTTTATCAGCTATCTCTTCTCACCTGGAATATATATACGTTTTATCATCTTTCTGTTCTCACCTGGAATATGTATACGTTTTATCAGCTTTCTCTTCTCACCTGGAATATGTATACGTTTTGTCAGCTTTCTCTTCTCACCTTGAATATGTATACGTTTTATCAGCTTTCTCTTCTCACCTGGAATATGTATACGTTTTATCAGCTATCTCTTCTCACCTGGAATATGTATACGTTTTATCATCTTTCTGTTCTCACCTGGAATATATATACGTTTTATCACCTTTCTAAAGAGCCTAAATCCGAAGGATTGGCTTCATTTTACCGGATTTGACCCCATATGGCTCGGTCCATCTCCGCAGAAATGGCACACCACCTACTGAGACTATTGCACAAAGCACGCGCTCTGTAGCACTGACAATAATTATAGTGTCTCTGAAAATATATGTATTAGTAAACAGAACGGCGTGGTCCAGATTCGAACCATCAACCTTCAGATCGCAGGGCAATAGCTAAACTACTTAGGTATAGAGCCCTCCATCAGCTATCTGTTCTCTTATAGAATGTCTATAGAAGTTAACACATTTCTGAAAAGTGAATTATTATATATTGACGTTATCATCAGTTATTTTTCAACCTGGAGTAGCCGAGAGCGAAATTGATAACTCGCTGTGCGACCAACAACTTGTAAAATTAGATTGGATAAAATAAATATTTCAACAAATTATCTGTGCTCATACGGTAGTAAGTGTTTAAACTATAAGATACCTTGATCCTTCACTTGGGGATCTGGGAGTCGCTGAGTGAGAAGATTGGTAACACTTTGTTCTAGTGACGATCTGCCATAAAATGTTCATGATTTGATACCCGCTTTGTTGAAACATTTTCGATGTGTTTACGGTGCATGGTTTGACTACATGAGACGTTGATCCTTTACTTGAGGATCAAAATTACGAATACTTCTGAAGTTGCAATAAGGCTAGCCTGAATTCTGAAAGACATTGGTGATAAGAAAAGCAAGCTATCAAGAAAAAATTAGCCGTATATTCTGCGTCATGACTACGCGTCGGCTCATAGAGAACGAACAAAAAAAAAAATTCTCTGACCTAATTAGAATGTTATTTCTCTACCTACCTTATCATCATCATCATCAAGTAGCTTGTCTCTAGCGGAACTTGGCTCTTGTGAAACAGTCCTGAACAACCCTCTATTCTGTAGAAGATTACCGGCACCAGAAGCAGTCATTCTCAGATCTTCAATAATATCTTGCACCCATCGTCTTCTAGGTCTTCCTCTCATTCTTCTTCCAGGCATCATTCCCCCTCCCTCTACCCAAAAAAAAATTAACTTCTTTAGGCACTCCTGTAGTTTGATGTATCCGAAATATTAAATTTTCCTTGATGTTATGCTCTTTAATAGCCAACTCTCTTTAATATCAAGCTGTTACAGAACAGAAGCATTTGTTCTTTTATCTGTCCATGATATTCTAAGTACTCTTCTGTAGCATTTGCCTTCAAAGGCATTGATGATATTCCCTGCCGTTTCATCAATAATTCTAGTAACAGCATACAGGAAGAAAACTTTCAAGTTAATTGTCACATATTTTTGTATTATATTTTTCTGTTATCTTTTCTTTCATGGAAGTCATAAACATTCTCTCATCTCGTTAGCAAGAAAAATCAATGTTCGTCGTGGACGAAATCTCGCTAGATCAGCTCGAACTAGCAGAGATAGAAATATTTTCTTTAGAGTTCTATCTAGATCATAGATTTCCAAACTTTTTCAGCCCACCGCCCACTTTGGACAACATAAACTTCGTAAAGCCCCTTCCACATTATAACAGTTTGCCAACGCCCCTTCCACATTATAACAGTTTGCCAACGCCCCCTTCCCCACATATATACATGCTTTATTTTCTCTTTGACATGGACAATTGATATATATTTCTGTAATACATGGTCAATTTTCGAATACGCAAGAAATAAAAATGGATGAAAAATGGATCGTCTAAGACGGGAATAAGATGAATTAAAATGAAGAATTCCAAATTTAAATGATTATTCAATCACAAAATAACAAAAATAATTTATTTAAAAATATTTATTGTTAATTTCTTCTTTAAGGAGCCACCGACCCCTAATCGCCTGAACAAACCCCACATTCTTCTGAACCAACTACTCCTTTCCCCCTAGAACACTGGGGGATGATACCGCCGACTTTCGGAAACGCTGGTTTAGAGTAACAACTCCTGTTCTGTGTTGAATGATGTATCAACTGGGATTTCTCTCATGGTTTTCCCGTCTTACCGCACCTATCGGTATGCATAACTTGCGCAACCAAGACAGAGAATACACTTTATCTTCTTCAGTGAAATCTTCAGAACGTATGTTTTCTCTGAGAGCGTTGAGCTTTTGTCTACAGAAGATCCACTCTAGATTGTAGCATTGCTTGCCAGTGCTCCCGCTCTCTCATTGCCCTTCACCCCAGAATGACCTAGGACAAAGATGAAGGTCAGTGTCTGGATTGTTGCATTTTGTATTAATTGCATCCACTGCCTTCGTACGTAACCGGTTTTGATCTTCTGTATCATGCTCATAGAGTCGCTGAGTATGCATGCATAACCAGCCTTGATCTTCTGTATCATGTTCATAGAGTCGCTGAGTATGCATGCATAACCAGCCTTGATCTTCTGTATCATGTTCATAGAGTCGCTGAGTGAGCATGCATGACCAGCCTTGATCTTCTGTATCATGTTCATAGAGTCGCTGAGTATGCATGCATAACCAGCCTTGATCTTCTGTGTCATGCTCATAGAGTCACTGAGCATGCATGCATAACCAGCCTTGATCTTCTGTATCATGTTCATAGAGTCGCTGAGATGCATGCAACCAGCCTTGATCTTCTGTATCATGTTCATAGAGTCGCTGAGCATGCATGCATAACCAGCCTTGATCTTCTGTATCATGTTCATAGAGTCGCTGAGCATGCATGCATAACCAGTCTTGATCTTCTGTATCATGTTCATAGAGTACTGAGATGCATGCATGACCAGCCTTGATCTTCTGTGTCATGCTCATAGAGTTACTGAGCATGCATGCATGACCAGTCTTGATCTTCTGTATCATGTTCATAGAGTCACTGAGCATGCATGCATAACCAGCCTTGATCTTCTGTATCATGTTCATAGAGTCGCTGAGTATGCATGCATAACCAGCCTTGATCTTCTGTATCATGCTCATAGAGTCTCTGAGCATGCATGCATAACCAGCCTTGATCTTCTGTGTCATGCTCATAGAGTTACTGAGCATGCATGCATGACCAGTCTTGATCTTCTGTATCATGTTCATAGAGTCGCTGAGCATGCATGCATAACCAGCCTTGATCTTCTGTGTCATGTTCATAGAGTCGCTGAGTATGCATGCATAACCAGCCTTGATCTTCTGTATCATGTTCATAGAGTCGCTGAGTGAGCATGCATAACCAGCCTTGATCTTCTGTGTCATGCTCATAGAGTTACTGAGCATGCATGCATGACCAGTCTTGATCTTCTGTATCATGTTCATAGAGTCGCTGAGCATGCATGCATAACCAGCCTTGATCTTCTGTATCATGTTCATAGAGTCGCTGAGTGAGCATGCATAACCAGCCTTGATCTTCTGTATCATGTTCATAGAGTCGCTGAGTATGCATGCATGACCAGCCTTGATCTTCTGTGTCATGCTCATAGAGTCGCTGAGTATGCATGCATGACCAGCCTTGATCTTCTGTATCATGCTCATAGAGTCGCTGAGTGAGCATACAAGCATGAGTGAATGTTTGCGTCTGTAATCAATCCAGAGATTTTATGAGCGAAATGACCTCCATAGTCATGCTGCTGGTAGTTGTCGCGTATGCACCACTTGCCTCTTTCATGGCATTTCCTTTAGTTCTAACCGTAAAAGCACATGCACACCGACTGTGACGAATAACAAAACCATCAGTGTAGACAACAGCATCTTCCTACGATATGTCATCATTTTTGAACACTTCCAGCTTTTGTAAGAGACTAACAAAATAATCTTTCTCCTTCATTCTGCTGTCTATTTTTTAAAAAGACTACCACACTTTCTCTGTCTCCGACATTCGTCTGTCCGTACGGCAGCTATAAGTAAATTCAAGTTCTTCAAAATAGTTATTCTTTCTCAACTCCAGACTCTAAATTGTATTTCCATTCATTAAATTATTCTACAGTAAAACTGCTAATTAACAAAGAACACTTATATTGAACCCATTCACAGTCACCGCCCTTGATATAACAGAAGAAACTGATGTCCATTTGCCAGGTCGTACTTCATTTAATGCTATTTTTATGAACGCCATGCACTCTGTAAGACCTCTTTGATTCCACATAAACACATCACAAGTCTGACGCCACAAATCGATTCCATGCTAATGATGATCAAATCCTTATGACAGTTTCGATTCTCAGGCCAATCATCCAAAAGAATTTCAAGACAAATCGGTATTTGATTTTCTTTATGTTTTGTGCGTTTTTGCACTCTTTTAAGTTGTTACAACGTTTTTGCTATTCCATCATGAGGTATAGCTATTCCATCATGAGGTATAGCTACTCCATCATGAGGTATAGCTACTCCATCATGAGGTATAGCTATTCCATCATGAGGTATAGCTACTCCATCATGAGGAATAGCTACTCCATCATGAGGTATAGCTACTCCATCATGAGGTATAGCTACTCCATCATGAGGTATAGCTACTCCATCATGAGGTATAGCTACTCCATCATGAGGTATAGCTACTCCATCATGAGGTATAGCTACTCCATCATGAGGTATAGCTACTCCATCATGAGGTATAGCTACTCCATCATGAGGTATGGCTACTCCATCATGAGGTATAGCTACTCCATCATCATCATCATCATCATCAAGTAGCATGTCCCTTGCAGAACGTCACTGTCATCATCTCCCATCTGAAAAACTCTCTGTCTCTAGCCAGTTCTTCCGCCTCCTCCAGCGTCATGGCAGTCATCATTTCTTGATTGCTTTCTTAATGGTTCTAGCCGCTTACTAACTGTGGTCCTGATGCGACCTTGAGCCCGATACCAGGCCGGACCTTCTCCCATCTCCGGACCCGTTGTAGGATACATTGATCTTCTGCCTCTTTTACCAGCAGATGTGTGTACTTGTTTAAAGGGAACTCTCCATAATTTGCTCATCGTAGTTTAGCCGTCTAGTTGAAGCCATTTCCCGGGGTGTGACGCTGACGTACACCAGCAGACTCTAGAAGCCATACGTGAGCTTGGCAGGAACCCTGAAAAAGACATAACTACCCCGCTACGAGAGGAACTATTCCTTACGCACTCCATTCCTACCACCATACTACCCCATCAACAAATCTCCATATCTCAGAGGTAGTTTAGAAAACATAACTTTATCTAAACATTTTATAAGAGAACAATATTGACAACTTGGGATTTACCAAGACTTTCTTTATTTACACCTGGGATGGAATCAGAGTAGCAGTGTCATGTGTGACATGTGTCAGTCATAGAGCTCTTGAACTTATTGTAAGTAGAAGGTATTCTTACTCTTGGTAACCGTCATATGGAGAAGGTATTCTTACTCTTGGTAACCGTCATATGGAGAAGGTATCTTTACTCTTGGTAACCGTCATATGGAGAAGGTATTCTTACTCTTGGTAACCGTCAAATGGAGAAGGTATTCTTACTCTTGGTAACCGTCAAATGGAGTAGGTTTCATATCTCTTATAATAATAATAATAATTCATCTCGTACCGTTAGACGTTACATAATGCCTTCAAGCAATTTCTCCATACTGCTCTATCCCTGGCAACTCGCTCAATCTCGTCTATGGAACTGAGACCAAAATTTCTTGAATCTCTCAGCAAATTTCGTTTCAGGGTCTTCCTAGAACGTTCTCTCTTACCTGAACCTTGTGCATCCCACTTCAATGCCTTCTTTGATATTCGTTGACCATTTCTTCTCAAGGTGTGTCCAACGTATCTCCATCTTCTCCTTCTTATAACAGTTGTTACTAGTGATTGACCAGATATGTCTTCTCAAAGGTATGCCCAACATATCTCCATCTTCTCCTTCATATAACAGTTGTTACTAGTGGTTGACCAGACATTTCTTCTCAAGGTATGTCCAACATATCTCCATCTTCTCCTTCTTATAACAGTTGTTACTAGTGATTGACCAGACATTTCTTCTCAAGGTATGTCCAACATATCTCCATCTTCTCCTTCTTATAACAGTTGTTACTAGTGGTTGACCAGACATTTCTTCTCAAGGTATGCCCAACATATCTCCATCTTCTCTTTCTTATAACAGTTGTTACTAGTGGTTGACCAGACATTTCTTTTCAAGGTATGCCCAACATATCTCCATCTTCTCTTTCTTATAACAGTTGTTACTAGTGGTTGACCAGATATTTCTTCTCAAGGTATGTCCAACATATCTCCATCTTCTCCTTCTTATAACAGTTGTTACTAGTGATTGACCAGACATTTCTTCTCAAAGTATGCCCAACATATCTCCATCTTCTCTTTCTTATAACAGGTGTTACTAGTGGTTGACCAGACATTTCTTCTCAAGGTATGTCCAACATATCTCCATCTTCTCTTTCTTATAACAGTTGTTACTAGTGGCTGACCAGACATTTCTTCTCAAGGTATGCCCAACATATCTCCATCTTCTCTTTCTTATAACAGTTGTTACTAGTGGTTGACCAGACATGAAGTAGATATTCTATCTCTTTGTAATTGCTAAAGAAATGTCAAGAACAGCACCGTGACCTTTACACAGTTTTCATTGACCTAACAAAGGCGTTCGACACTGTTAGCAGAGAGGGGCTATGGTTGATCATGGAGAAATACGGCTGCACACAGAAATTTATAAATCTGGTGCGGCAACTCCACGATGGTATGCAAGCTAGAGTCCAGGATAGCGGCGTACTGTCAGATCCTTTTCCAGTCTCAAACGGAGTTAAGCAAGGATGCGTTCTTGCACCCACGCTGTTCAGCGTGATGCTCTCTGCCATGTTGACCGATGCCTTCTGTGGCGGGAGTACAGGAATCGACATCAAGTACCGTATCGACGGCGAAGTGTTTAATCTAAGGAGGCTCCAAGCTAAAACAAAGGTCAAAACCTACAACATCAGAGATCTTCTGTTCGCAGATGACTGTGCACTAAGTGCCGGCTCTGAAGTCGAACTGCAAAATCTCATGAATAAATTCTCCACAGCATGCTCAAACTTTGGTCTCACGATCAACACGGAGAAAACTGAAGTGATGTATCAACCAGCCCCTGTCAACGACTACAAGGAACCTATGAGTATGATAAATGGTACCAAACTGAAAGCTGAACATAGGTTCACATACCTGGGCAGCACACTTTCACAAAATGTAAACATAGATGATGAGGTAAACTCCAGAATATCCATGGCTAGCAGTTCGTTTGGTAGATTGTACGCCAATGTCTGGCATAGGAGTGGTATCAATCTTCAGACCAAGCTAAATGTATACAGAGCTGCAGTGCTCCCAGTACTGCTATATGTCAGTGAGACATGGACTGTTTACACCTGTCATGCTAAGAAGCTGAACCATTTTCACACAAATTGTCTAAGAAAGCTGCTGAAAATCAAGTGGCAAGACAAGATCCCAGATACCACTGTTCTTGACAGAGCGGGTATTCCCAGTATTAACACCATACTTATGAAACACCAACTTCGCTAGGCGGGACATCTCGTCCGCATGCCTGATCACATGATGCCAAAGATATTATTCTACAGTGAAATGTCGAGTGGCAAACGCTCCCAGGGGCCAAAGAAGAGATTCAAAGACACCCTCAAGTCCTCTCTAAAATCCTTCGAAATCAAGATTGATACCTGGGAAAAGCTGCACGGGACCGAACATCTTGGCGTTCACTCCTACGAAAGGGTGCAAAATCCTGTGAGGCAGCACGTCAAGCAGCATCAGTACTGCGTAGACAAAAGAGAAAGGCCAGTGCACACAAGTCCCAGACTGTAGCAACAATCTCATGCCCACACTGTCCATGACTCTTCAAGGCACGCATCGGACTGACAAGTCACTTACGTGTCCATTGACTGATATTACATTTTGTTTGTTGGATGAAGTAACTTTGTGGTTATAATCATATTTGATTGACGAACATTATTATTATAATTGCTAAATGGAGGAATTCCCCTTCTGTAGCCATACTTCTTGCCTGTTGTTCTGAAGGTTGGGGGTTCGAATCCGGATTCGAAGTCACATGTGCAATTTTATCATGCGATTCCTAGGATTGATGCTGGTGCTACGGAATTCGTGCTTTGTGCAACATTATCGGTAGATAGGGTACAATGGCTGTCGACATGAATGAAGTCATATGAGACCATTATTATTTTACCATCTTTATACGTCTTAAACAGGGGGTAGGTTTCCTTTCTATTGTAGTCTTGTTACATGGAGAACATATTTCCTTTCCGTTGATGTCTTGTTGCATGGAGAACATGTTCTTTCTATTGTAGTCTTGTTGCATGGAGAACACGTTCTTTCTATTGATGTCTTGTTACATGGAGAACACGTTATTTCTATTGTAGTCTTGTTGCATGGAGAACACGTTATTTCTATTGTAGTCTTGTTACATGGAGAACACGTTATTTCCATTGTAGTCTTGTTGCATGGAGAACATGTTCTTTCTATTGTAGTCTTGTTACATGGAGAACATGTTTCCTTTCTGTTGTTGTCTTGTTGCATGGAGAACATGTTTCCTTTCTGTTGTAGTCTTGTTGCATGGAGAACATGTTTCCTTTCTGTTGTAGTCTTGTTACATGGAGAACATGTTTCCTTTCTATTGTAGTCTTGTTGCATGGAGAACACGTTCTTTCTATTGTAGTCTTGTTACATGGAGAACATGTTTCCTTTCTGTTGTAGTCTTGTTACATGGAGAACATGTTCTTTCTATTGATGTCTTGTTACATGGAGAACATGTTCTTTCTGTTGTAGTCTTGTTACATGGAGAACATGTTCTTTCTGTTGTAGTCTTGTTACATGGAGAACATGTTCTTTCTATTGATGTCTTGGTGCATGGAGAACATGTTCTTTCTATTGATGTCTTGTTACATGGAGAACATGTTCTTTCTATTGATGTCTTGTTACATGGAGAACATGTTCTTTCTGTTGTAGTCTTGTTACATGGAGAACACGTTCTTTCTATTGATGTCTTGTTACATGGAGAACACGTTCTTTCTATTGATGTCTTGTTACATGGAGAACATGTTCTTTCTATTGATGTCTTGTTACATGGAGAACATGTTCTTTCTGTTGTAGTCTTGTTACATGGAAACATGTTTTCTTTCTGTTGTTGTCTTGTTACATGGAGAACATGTTCTTTCTGTTGTAGTCTTGTTGCATGGAGAACACGTTCTTTCTGTTGTAGTCTTGTTGCATGGAGAACATGTTTCCTTTCTGTTGTTGTCTTGTTACATGGAGAACATGTTCTTTCTGTTGTAGTCTTGTTGCATGGAGAACACGTTCTTTCTGTTGTAGTCTTGTTGCATGGAGAACATGTTCTTTCTATTGATGTCTTGTTGCATGGAGAACATGTTTCCTTTCTGTTGTAGTCTTGTTGCATGGAGAACATGTTTCCTTTCTGTTGTAGTCTTGTTACATGGAGAACATGTTCTTTCTATTGATGTCTTGTTACATGGAGAACATGTTCTTTCTGTTGTAGTCTTGTTACATGGAGAACATGTTTTCTTTCTATTGTAGTCTTGTTACATGGAGAACATGTTCTTTCTATTGATGTCTTGCTGGTACGAGTCTGTGTTTAGAGAAAGCATAAATCCATATTCCATCATGTTCATATGTTTAATGTTTGGTAATACCAAGAAGGAAAAGGTGGGGGTCTTTCATTAACATTTTAACAACATAGCCCCCTCGCTAAAGATGAAAGAGTTGATCTTCTTATAATTGCTAAGAATATCCACGAATCATCTCTCAAGGCTCCATATTATAGATAGTTTAGTTATCGGATCATCATCACTGCATATCGAACCAATTAGTCCATAAGTGCTCCAATCTCCTCCTCCGTATGTCTTTCAACGTGTGACAGCTAAAGACACCGGTTTTTTTGTTGGTCGACTATTCTTCTTTGCTTACCAGTATAGTGTTCTTGTCTAGCTACACCACACTTGACTTGGTATTCTTGCAGTCTGGTTAGTGTTGTAGATTCACCACTATTGGCTATTCTAGGGTAATCTAAAACTCACATCGTTGCCGAAATACAACTTCCCTTAATATAAAATAAAATAATCATTGCTCTCGTGCCGTTACACGTTACATAGGGCCTGCAAGCAATTCCTCCATACCACTCTATCCTGGGCAGCTCGCTCAATCTCTTCCATGGAACTGAGACCGATATATTACTGTACACTTAATACCATATCAAAAATTTGAAAATTATTACCGTAATAGTTCATAAATAACTAATTGATACAAACGTGAGTCTGATGAGAGAAATATCTCTCCAGGATATCTGGTATTTGTTAGGATTAATATCTCATATATATAAATAGTTCGTCTCAACGGGTAATTTGTCTTATCTATTGGTTGAACAGATAAGGTTTCACGACGTGTGGTGGGAAGGGGAGGGCGGCAACAGCTACTAGAGATGGAAGGAAGAAAGGGATGAGTAGATATGGAATATGGAAGAAAGGAATATAAGTATACAGCTATATTTTTTGTTATAGGGAAGAATATATATAGCTGTATATTTATTGGTTACAAGGAAAAGGAAGGAATAAGAAAGACGTACAGCTTTATTAAATATACGTAGAAGGAAGGAAGGAAATAGTAGAGATATATTAAAGATATACGTGATAGAAAGGTCGAACGAAAGGAAGGAAGGAAGGAATAAATAAGCATAGTTATATTTTAGATATGAATGGAAGGAAGAACTGAAAGAAAGGTGGCGTTCTATGTTAGATGTGAATGTATAGAAGGAATGAAGGACTGAAAGAAAGATGGCGTTCTATGTTAGATGTGAATGTATAGAAGGAATGAAGGACTGAAAGAAAGATGGCGTTCTATGTTAGATGTGAATGTATAGAAGGAATGAAGGACTGAAAGAAAGATGGCGTTCTATGTTAGATGTGAATGTATAGAAGGAAAGAAGGTGTAGAGCTCTGTTGAAGATATGCATGAAAGGAAGGATAGCAGAAATGCGTTGAGCTTTATTGAAGATATACATAAAAGGAAGGATGAAAGTAATCCAGAAAAGAAGAAAAACGTAAAATTATATTGAAGATATAAATCAGTGTTAAGAAAAGCAATATAACATTATTTAGTTTGATTCTCGATGGTATAAGACATTTGTCATTGCAAAAATAAGATAAATGTTTGGCCTCATATCTCTACGTTCCCGTCATTCTATCTCCCTAATACAAATGATATATCTCTGCGACTGTAGACCAGATACTGCCATTTTGCAGGAAGATGAATGATATTAAGGTCACGACAATCATATATCGAAGATTGAACAAGCTGAAACACATTCTTCTTCTGCTTCCTCTTCTTCCTCTTCTTTTCTCGATTCCTGTTTTGCTACACAGCTTCAGAATACGAAGAGATAAGAAGAGACAATTTGAATAAACGTTTATAAAAAAGTTACTTGACGTAGGATTGACTTCATCACTAAACCAGGTTTGCCCCATTTGATACAGGCAATCTCCGCAGAAATGACACACCACATGTAGAAAGTGTTACACAAACCATGAACTGCTTAACACCAGCAAACTATCTTAAGCATCTTTGAAAACAAGCATACATTATGAACCAAACACGTGGTCTGGATTCGAATCTTGTTAGATACCACACAGCAAGTAGTAGTATAGGTGTATCCGAGTGTTAGATTATATAGCAGACTAATATATCATGAAACAATTAAAAGCAGGGTGATATGCAGTAAAACGTGCAGAAATTATGTTCTGCAATGCGCAAATAGTATCTTATATTACCGCCCGTGTTCTGTAGTGTTCGCAAGGTAGAAACATAGTACCATGCGATCACAAGGCATGCCGTAAGTAGCCAGGCATGTAGAGAGTAGTGTCCCAGGGATGATACCTAGTAAATAAAAGGATCGCAGAAATCGGATGTGCTGGCCTACTTGTAGGCGCATAACTGTCACAACGTACACGCTCTTTAGGCTCATGATATACAAATCACAAAGATTGTTTTAACAAGTGGTTGATATAGAGCGCTCGAAGAAGAAGAAGATGACATTCTTCACGGACTGAGAGAGTAGTTCCGAACACAGGAGTCTCAGGGCTGGGAATCCCACTCACTGACCAGACTGAGAGAGTAGTTCCTGAACACAGAGTCTCAGGGCTGGGAATCCCACTCACTGACCAAACTGAGAGAGTAGTTCCGAACACAGGAGTCTCAGGGCTGGGAATCCCACTCACTGACCAGACTGAGAGAGTAGTTCCGAACACAGGAGTCTCAGGGCTGGGAATCCCACTCACTGACCAGACTGAGAGAGTAGTTCCGAACACAGGATTTCTCAGGACTGGGAATCCCACTCACTGAGCAGACTGAGAAGTAGTTCCGAACAAAAGGAGTCTCAGGGCTGGGAATCCCACTCACTGACCAGACTGAGAGAGTAGTTCCGAACACAGATTTCTCAGGGCTGGGAATCCCACTCACTGACCAGACTGAGAGAGTAGTTCCGAACACAGGAGTTTCAGGGCTGGGAATCCCACTCACTGACCAGACTGAGAGAGTAGTTCCGAACACAGGAGTCTCAGGGCTGGGAATCCCACTCACTGACCAGACTGAGAGAGTAGTTCCGAACACAGGAGTCTCAGGGCTGGGAATCCCACTCACTGACCAGACTGAGAGAGTAGTTCCGAACACAGGAGTCTCAGGGCTGGGAATCCCACTCACTGACCAGACTGAGAAGTAGTTCGACACAGGAGTCTCAGGGCTGGAATCCACTCACTGACCAGACTGAGAGGTTCGAACAAGAGTTTCAGGGCTGGTAATCCCACTCACTGCCAGACTGAGAAGTCGAACAAAGAGTTTCAGGCTGAACCCACCACTGACCAGACTGAGAGGTAGTTCCGAACACAGGAGTTTCAGGCTGGAATCCACTACTGACCAGACTGAGAGTCTTCCGAACAGAGAGTTTCAGGCTGAACCCACTCACTGACCAGACTGAAGAGTTTTCGAACAGAGAGTTTCAGGACTGGAATCACCACTGACCAGACTGAGAGAGATGGGTGTCAATATTGGTGCAGCCCGAAAAGAACGACATACTAAATAGGCAAAGAGATTGATTAATCAACATCGAACTGGCGTGTTGGGCTGCTGGACGCTGCTGGATTTGTTGAGACGGAGATCGGAGCATCTATGGATATGTCCGGAGTGCTATGATGATAGTTCTCATATAACTGATAACTGATAACAGAAGAAGAAGAAGAAGATATCATCACTATCATTATAGTATCTTATATCATAAATTAGTACAATTATTATCAAACATTCTAACTTCAAACCAATGAAAGGTTAAGATACCATTCTACAGCCAACTTATTCTCGATTTTGGCTTACTAATCCAACTTGTCAAGTGACAAAATAAAAACCAGATTTCCCGACATGACTTGCTAAACCAATTCTACGTTTTACCAGAACCAAATTGAATATTTTCTATGTAATTTCATTTCAGCTTACATGGTTTTATTTCTTCATCCTTCTACCCTAGGGAGGCGTAGCTCCGCAACCAGTGGCAGCTCGTCATTAAGGGCCAGTGGGGCCGGACCCCACAAAAATAATGTCTAACGTGTATTTATTATTTTATAAATTAAAATGTAACCTAACCTAAAACCATGATTTTTCCGAAAATGTGTGTCTGGCCCCACCAACAAATATGAACACGAGCCGCCACTGTTCGCAACCAATGCCTTCCAAGTCCGCCTATCCAATGCCCTCTTTTCCAGATCTCCTCACTCTCTCTCCATTTTTCTTGCATTCCATCTCCAACTCACATCTCCAGATGTTTCTGTGTCATTCCTTTCCTGTTTGCCCTAGGGTTCCATCTGAGAGCCTGTCTCGTGATGCTGTAGAGTTTCCTTAGTGGGTGCCCTACCCTATCGCCACCTTCTGCCCCTTGTTTCTTGTTCCACCTGCCGTTGCCCCGCTCTATCCCACAGTTCCCTGTTTGTGATCCTCTCGTACTATCGCAGATAAAATATCCTGGGTAGGCATCTATTGATAAATGTTTGCAACATGGCGATGTACTAACATGGTTACTTTATAATAATGCCATAGAATATGTCCAACGTTTAGATACATTTTCATCCGCTTGTTCATCTCCTGTTCACTCATGATACAACTAACTAATATCTCCTGTATATACGTGTGTATACCTTAGTTGCAATTAATCGGTAACAAATTGTGTAGACAGTTTTTTTTCTGGGTTTGTGTTTTGCATATTAATTCGTGTACCTGATGATGTCAGTGTATGTAGATACAATAACAACACATATCATATGAACTTGAATATACTTTACAGTGTACCCTGTATGGCGGGGATATACTTTACAGTGTACCCCTGTATGGCGGGGATATACTTCAAGTGTACCTCTGTATGGCGGGGGATATACTTTACAGTGTACCTTTGTATGGCGGGGAATATACTTTACAGTGTACCCTTGTATGGCGGGGGACACTGATAATAAGGAAAGCACGCCTTCAAGCTAATAACAGCAAGAAGCGCCATTTAGGCGCCCTGTCAGCGCCTGAAGTCATAGAGGGCGAACGAAGATGAAGAAGAAGTAGAAGAAGACATGCTTACAGTAATAAATATATTATTGTTGTGTACAACTTGGACAAATTTCATGCTTACAGTAATAAATATATTATTGTTGTGTACAACTTGGACAAATTTCATGCTTACAGTAATAAATATATTATTGTTGTGTACAACTTGGACAAATTTCATGCTTACAGTAATAAATATATTATTGTTGTGTACAACTTGGACAAATTTCATGCTTACAGTAATAAATATATTATTGTTGTGTACAACTTGGACAAATTTCATGCTTACAGTAATAAATATATTATTGTTGTGTACAACTTGGACAAATTTCATGCTTACAGTAATAAATATATTATTGTTGTGTACAACTTGGACAAATTTCATGCTTACAGTAATAAATATATTATTGTTGTGTACAACTTGGACAAATTTCATGCTTACAGTAATAAATATATTGTTGTGTACAACTTGACAAATTCATGCTTACAGTAATAAATATATTATTGTTGTGTACAACTTGGACAAATTTCATACTTACAGTAATAAATATATTATTGTTGTGTACAACTTGGACAAATTTCATACTTACAGTAATAAATATATTATTGTTGTGTACAACTTGGACAAATTTCATACTTACAGTAATAAATATATTATTGTTGTGTACAACTTGGACAAATTTCATGCTTACAGTAATAAATATATTATTGTTGTGTACAACTTGGACAAATTTCATAATTTTTAATTAAATGCTTACTTCTTATTTCTGGATTTTCTGGTATATATATTCAATAAAGTTCTACTCATTCCTTCCTTTCTTCCTTTCTTCCTTCCTTTCTTCCTTTCTTCCTGTCTTCCTATCTTCCTATCTTTCTTCCTTTCTTCCTATCTTTCTTTCTGTCTTCCTTCCTTCCCTTCTTCCTATCTTCCATCCTTTCTTCCTATCTTCCTTTCTTCCATATATTTATATATAAGATTCAATAGATGTCTTCTTTTGCTTTCTTTCATTCTTTCAATTTTTCCATACCTTAAATAGAGCTCTACTTTTTCTATTCCTCCACAAAATCATTCCTCAATACATCTATACGCCCTCCTTAATTCCATGCATTCACATCTTGACTACATCAATATTCTTTACTTTCGTCTGTGCATTCATACATTCATCACTTCAATACGCGTTTCTTCATTCCTTCCTTCCTTCCCTCACATTCACATCTTCACTACATCAATATGCTGTTTTTTCTTCTGTGCATTCATACCTTCAATACAGCAATACGTTTGACTTCCTTCCTTCCTTCAATGCATTCACATATTCAATATAGCAATACATCTTTCTTCCTTCTTTGCACGCATTCATACCTTCAATATAGCAATACTACATCCCTCCTTCCTTGCTTCCATTTGTGCATGCGAGCAATGATTGGTCGAGAACGTGCGTGCAATGATTGGTGGAGAATGTAAACAGAACAATCAAGTGCCTGGTTTGTGTGTAACGGAAGTTGTTGAGTCTGTGCTTCAGACTTGCTTATACAAGACTTGCTTCTAGTGTAGACATACTTGTCCGCAATCATCACCATTTAATGATAGCAGTAACTGTCACATACAAGTGTTAATTTTGAGTCGTGGGGAGAGGCTGAATCAGGGTTGTTTCTGGTGTGATGGCGCGATTTGGTTTATGAATTTACTGTCATGTTTTGTTAAGGGAAGAGAGTGATGATCATAATGTTGGTGATGAGGATGATTTTTATTTTGTTCTTGAAGATAAATAGACCTGTGTATAAGAACAGGACAGGAACCAATGATGGCCAAGGTTAAGATAAGAAAATGGAGATGGGTTGGACATACCCTACGGAAGATACAGTCGAGTATAACTAGACAAGCACTTGAGTGGAACCAGCAAGGAGAACAGAAAATAGGATGCCCTAAACAGACCTGGAAACGAAGTGTTTTCTTGAGGAACTGAAGGTTGCCTGACTATCCTTGGAGACCATGTATAAAGCAGTCAGAGACTGGGAGAGCTGGCGAACAATTGCTGAGACCCTATGCTCCACGAGGAGCGAAGAGGGATAAGTCAAGTAAACCAAGTCATGAAGATGATACTAATGTTGGTGATGAGGATGGCACTAACGATGGGGATAAGATGACACTTATACTGATGTCATGATGAAGATGACACTTATACTGATGGCAACTTAGATAATACTTCTGAAGTATAAGAACAATGAATTGAATGAATGAATGCTTGAATGAATGAGAGAATGATTGAATGATTGAATTAGATACTGATGGACAAATTCATTAGGAAAAATAAAATAAATTTCTACAAAATATGTTCACCATCTTCTAAATTATATCGGGGATCCTTGCCGGTGCTACGGAGTTCGTGCACTACCTCTTAGATCTTCATGTGTATGAAAGAGATCGGAGCACACATGGTTACTCACTGAAGTGCAATGATGATGGTCCTATCAATCACTCAATCAATCAATCACTCAAAGTATTATAATTTTCTCAAAACTGTTCACATTAACTAAAATGATAGTTTTTATTAGTTAATGATTGTCTTAACTACTGCCAAAGTAATTGCGGAATCCCTGTGAACATCTCCAGTTGTTCAATATTATCTGGTTCAGATTTATTTGTTCAAGAATCACATGGTTCATCATCTGTACTTTAGTTCCAGCGTGTAGGCAGCAGCAGCAGCAGGGACTTACATGTAGACAGACTTATCATGTGCGTGGCGTGAGTAACACGTATTAGTTTGTACTCACAATAATAACGACCACAGCTGCAGCTCCTGTTGTGTAATTGCTGTTTTTATCCTTAACGACGGGAGAACCACAAACAAGATGCCCGGCTTTTTTTGGATAAATTTGGTAAATTACAACAAAAGTGTATAATTTGTTAACCCAATTTCAGCACAACTAGGTCACTGTTTAAGGTACATACGAATATGTCTATGTCCTGGACTTGCTTGAATTACAGATTTTAAGAGTTGATACAATTTGATTGGATGAACAAAAATTGCCGGAAAATGTATATATTTACTTCTTCTCTTCCATCATTTACTTGTTCTCTTCCACCATTGACTACTTCTTCTCTTCCACCATTTTCTTCTCTTCCACCATTGACTTCTTCTTCTCTTCCACCATTTACTTTTTCTTCTCTTCCACCATTGACTTCTTCTCTTCCACCATTGACTTCTTCTCTTCCACCATTGACTTCTTCTCTTCCACCATTGACTTCTTCTCTTCCACCATTGACTTCTTCTCTTCCACCATTTACTTTTTCTTCTCTTCCACCATTTACTTTTTCTTCTCTTCCACCATTGACTTCTTCTCTTCCACCATTGACTTCTTCCCTTCCACCATTGACTTCTTCTCTTCCACCATTGACTTCTTTTCTTCCACCATTTACTTCTTCTCTTCCACCATTGACTTCTTCTCTTACACCATTGACTTCTTCTCTTCCACCATTGACTTCTTCTCTTCCACCATTGACTTCTTCTCTTCCACCATTGACTTCTTCTCTTCCACCATTGACTTCTTCTCTTCCACCATTGACTTCTTCTCTTCCACCGTTGACTTCTTCTCTTCCACCATTGACTTCTTCTCTTCCACCATTTACTTCTTTACAGAAGTGTTAGAAGGAAAGGGGGCAAGGGTGTCGTGATTTTGTCTGTGCCTGTTCTTAGACACTTTGTAAGATCTTTTCCTTTCTTCAGCTAATTCTTGATGCTGTCGCTCCATCTGTTGCATGGTCTTCCTCGTGTTTTCTATTCGTTATACTTTTCCAGTGTTATTTTTCTACCCTCTCCCTCTTCTCCCCCCCCACCTCCCTCCCAGAAATCCCTAATGAATGATGACAGTGCTAAGGAGCGTGTACTTTGTGAAATCCTTTTCGCAGCTGGCGTGTTATTTCTGTGAAGTGAGACTGAAGCATATTCTGAAACCCGGTGCAATGAAGTTAATCCTTAACCATGAGAACATTTATTCCTGTAACATATCCTTCCCTATACTACATCCCATACTGTATACAGCCTCATCATCATCATCAGGTGCCGTGCCGGCTGTCATAGACGATCATGAATCTCCACAAATCTTTGTCTCTGGTGTTTGCTATCATCTCCGCCGGTGTCGTGTTGGAGTCTGCATGGGAAGCAAAGACTAGTACTACTGTGACTTACAAGACATGTCGTAACGACGGATGTAGGACATAGGAAGCTATCCTAGTAAATAAAAAGCATCGCAGAAATCGGATGTACTTGTAAGTGCATAACTGGCACAACGTACAATCGCTCGTAGGCTCAGATCACATAAATATCACAAAGAGTGGTAAACTAGTGGTCGATATGAAGCGTCCGAAACAGAAGAAGAAAATACTATCATCTCAGATGTTGACTCTCTTCCATGCCATGAAGTCAGGCTAATATGCAGTCTCACAGTTGAATACTTGTACTTTTACAGTGTACTTTAACTCATGCTATCAATCCAGTTGCAATACATTCATTAAAAGACAACAGAATTATTCCACTAATACAAATATCTGATCGCATACTTATCAACAACTAACAAAAATAGAAAAAGCTTAGATTATAATTAAATATATAGATTTACCAAATTGGTAGTTTTCAGTATCAGAAATATTTAAAGTATCAACCAATTTGGGAATATGTAAACGCAATTTAGGAATGTGTCTCTTCCAGGTTGTGATCGATCAAGCTAAAAGCTTGAGTTTGATAATGATGTAAGATAGAACTATAATTTGTTTCTGTTGATGTTATTGCAACTAGATGTTGGTATATTTGAGTGTGTGGAGCTAGATCGATAACAAGAATGTATTAGTTAGGGTGAGATTCAGGAAATGATATCAGTGATACTGCGTGGTGGTGTTCAATGTGTGGTGGTCAGTGTTCAGTGTTTGGTAGCAATTATCAATGTGTAATATTCAATGTTGAATGTGTGGTAGTCAGTGTTGAATGTGTGGTGGTCAATGTTCAATGTATGGTGGTCAATGTTCAGTGTTCTGTAACTACGTTCAATGCATGGCGGTCAATGTTCAGTGTGTTGTAACTACGTTCAATGTATGGTGGTCAAAGTTCAATCTGAGGTGGTCAATGTTCAATGTGTGGTGGTCAATGTTCAATGTGTGGTGGTCAATGTTCAATGTGAGGTGGTCAATGTTCAATGTGTGGTGGTCAATGTTCAATGTGTGGTGGTCAATGTTCAATGTGAGGTGGTCAATGTTCAATGTGTGGTCAATGTTCAATTGTGGTGGTCAATGTTCAATGTGTGGTGGTCAATGTTCAATGTATGGTGGTCAAAGTTCAATCTGAGGTGGTCAATGTTCAATGTGTGGTGGTCAATGTTCAATGTGTGGTGGTCAATGTTCAATGTGAGGTGGTCAATGTTCAATGTGTGGTGGTCAATGTTCAATGTGTGGTGGTCAATGTTCAATGTGAGGTGGTCAATGTTCAATGTGTGGTTGTCAATGTTCAATGTGTGGTGGTCAATGTTCAATGTGTGGTGGTCAATGTTCAATGTGAGGTGGTCAATGTTCAATGTGTGGTGGTCAATGTTCAATGTGTGGTGGTCAATGTTCAATGTGAGATGGTCAATGTTCAATGTGTGTGGTCAATGTTCAATGTGTGGTGGTCAATGTTCAATGTGTGGTGGTCAATGTTCAATGTGTGATGGTCAATGTTCAATGTGTGGTGGTCAATGTTCAATGTGTGGTGGTCAATAAAGGAAGAAACGAACTAGCTGTTAATAAGGATAAAAAACGAAAAAAAATGATATCGTAGATCGAAGTAGAACAATGTAGACAGCAAAGACAACAATGTACAGTTTGAACAGATACAAACAGAAAGAAAGAATATATAAACATTGGACAGATATAAACAGAAAGAGAGAAAAATAAACAGAGGACAGATACAAACAGAAAGAGAGAAGAATAAACATAGGACAGATACAAACAGAAAGAGAGAAAGAATAAACGTAGGACAGATAGAAACAGAAAGAGAGAAGATAAAACAGAAATTTACTGTACTCTGATAACCTTTGAGATCCTGACAATTCAGAAAAGTTGAATAAAATGAAAAAAAGAGAATGAGCTTACAAATAGAATAATGATACATGTCAAATTCAGACTTGATATTCTACTCCTAGATAGACGGAAACCCACACAAGAACATGGTCAAGAGAAAACAAAGTGTTGACATCATTATTCTATTTACTGTTACAAATGTGACCTAGACAAAACTTACTGTTTAAAAAAAGTAATTGAAGCTTAATGAATTTGTTGAAACCAGATATCTCAAGAGAAATTCTAAAACTGCTAAAGCAAATCATTTACCAGACGCAATACTGCTATTGAACCCTTTCACTAAGTACTTGTTATTTGTTACCTCCGAACGTACGTATAGTTGAATAAGTACTGATGCACTTAGTAGTATACTGGCTGTTCGTCATCTTAACAAATATCACGAACCAATTTATCGGCTCAGCACAGCGAATGGGTTCAATGAATTTACTTTAAAACTAAAAAAAAATTAAATCATATAAAATAGTGTCCTGGAAGTGTAAGTATACAGTAGTGAGTGATGGACAACAGCCCAATACATCAGACACAAGTTGGAGACATCCTAGTGCCCTCGAAGTGTAAGTATACAGTAGTGAGTGCTGGAGATTTGCTCCCAACATCAGACACAAGTTGGAGACATCCTAGTGCCCTCGAAGTGTAAATATACAGTAGTGAGTGCTGGGGATTTGCTCCAACATCAGACACAAGTTGGAGACATCCTAGTGCCCTCGAAGTGTAAATATACAGTAGTGAGTGCTGGAGATTTGCTCCCAACATCAGACACAAGTTGGAGTAATTTCTAAATAAATGGTAAAGAACAATCCTTGAAATATTCTGGCCAAATATTGCAGCAAATGAAGAACTATTAAAACGAGAGCATACTGTTCATCATTGGGCACCATCATTAAAAGACGAAGATGGAGATGGATTGGTCACTTATGTCAGTAGGGACATTGAATAGAACAGCTCTATGATTGACATCGGATGTAGGGACATTGAACAGAACAGCTCTATGATTGACATCGGATGTAGGGACATTGAATAGAACAGCTCTATGATTGACATCGGATGTAGGGACATTGAATAGAACAGCTCTATGATTGACATCGGATGTAGGGACATTGAATAGAACAGCTCTATGATTGACATCGGATGTAGGGACATTGAATAGAACAGCTCTATGATTGACATCGGATGTAGGGACATGGAAAAGAACAGCTCTATGATTGACATCGGATGTAGGGACATTGAATAGAACAGCTCTATAATTGACATCGGATGTAGGGACATTGAATAGAACAGCTCTATGATTGACATCGGATGTAGGGACATTGAATAGAACAGCTCTATGATTGACATCGGATGTAGGGACATTGAATAGAACAGCTCTATGATTGACATCGGATGTAGGGACATTGAATAGAACAGCTCTATGATTGGCATCGGATGTAGGGACATTGAATAGAACAGCTCTATGATTGACATCGGATGTAGGGACATTGAATAGAACAGCTCTATGATTGACATCGGATGTAGGGACATTGAATAGAACAGCTCTATGATTGACATTGGATGTAGGGACATTGAATAGAACAGCTCTATGATTGACATCGGATGTAGGGACATTGAATAGAACAGCTCTATGATTAACATCGGATGTAGGGACATTGAATAGAACAGCTCTATGATTGACATCGGATGTAGGGACATTGAATAGAACAGCTCTATGATTGACAGCAAGCGGATGGAAAAAGAATAGCACGATGTCCAAAAGAAACATAGAGGAGAAATGTGTAAATAAAGTCGAGAGATTGTTACATAACGTGGGAGGAAACAATAAGTAGACATGTCGAAAGAACAGCAGTAATGTAAATCTCTTGTAGAAGCCCCATGTGTTAAACAGTAAATAAGAGTAATAAATATAGATAGAATTACATGCAGAGATATGGATAAGTTAGAACATAATGGAAAACATGAGAGCTCATTTATTGGATCAATGTACATATAATACAAGTATGTGGTACGTAGAATGCTTGCAATAAGATTGTTGTTAGTGTACTTCTAAAGATGGTTGGTATATTGCTTCATAGATGTTGGTATAGTGATCTTTATAAGATGGTTGGTATAGTGTACTTCTATAAGATGGTTGGTATAGTGTTCTTCTATAAGATGGTTGGTATAGTGTACTTCTATAAGATGGTTGGTATAGTGACTCTATAAGATGGTTGGTATAGTGTACTTCTATAAGATGGTTGGTATAGTGTACTTCTATAAGATGGTTGGTATAGTGTACTTCTATAGATGTTGGTATAGTGTAAGTCTTCTATAAGATGGTTGAAGTTCATATGGTTGGTATATTACTTCTATAAGATGGTTGGTATAGTGTACTTCTATAAGATGGTTGGTATAGTGTACTTCTATAAGATGGTTGGTATAGTGTACTTCTATAAGATGGTTGGTATAGTGTGCTTCTATAAGATGGTTGGTATAGTGTACTTCTGTAAGATGGTTGGTATAGTGTACTTCTATAAGATGGTTGGTATAGTGTACGTCTATAAGATGGTTGGTATAGTGTACTTCTATAAGATGGTTGGTATAGTGTACTTCTATAAGATGGTTGGTATAGTGTACGTCTATAAGATGGTTGGTATAGTGTACTTCTATAAGATGGTTGGTATAGTGTACTTCTATAAGATGGTTGGTATAGTGTGCTTCTATAAGATGGTTGGTATAGTGTACTTCTGTAAGATGGTTGGTATAGTGTACTTCTGTAAGATGGTTGGTATAGTGTGCTTCTATAAGATGGTTGGTATAGTGTACTTCTGTAAGATGGTTGGTATAGTGTACTTCTAGAAGACATTCAAAAAAGCGAGCTAACAATTAGTAAACAAAATATCAATAATAACATCAGATGTAAGATGAACAACAAAGATAAACAGTAAACAGCTTGAAGCAACAAGATAAACAGCAACAGCTAAACAACTAGATCAAGAAAAAACAACTTTTATTAAAGGGAAAATCATAATCTACTTGACCTCACTACCAACGACACTACGGAACAAAATATAGGGTGTTCAAGATAAAAGCAGCCCCGTCATGGAAACCAATCTGACATATATTTATGAAAATGTTAATCATTTTGTGTTGGTGCGTAATTATGAAAATATTAATCATTTTGTGTTGGTGCGTAATTATGAAAATGTTAATCATTTTGTGTTGGTGCGTAATTATGAAAATGTTAATCATTTTGTGTTGGTGCGTAATTATGAAAATGTTAATCATTTTGTGTTGGTGCGTAATTATGAAAATGTTAATCATTTTGTGTTGGTGCGTAATTATGAAAATGTTAATCATTTTGTGTTGGTGCGTAATTATGATGCTGGAAGAGAGAAAAAACGTAATGAAATGACGAGCTAGCTAGAACAGGTTTAAAAATTAAATATACAACACGCAATGTGTACCTGGTAACTTTTGATTTTTCAGTGGTGCTGCTCTTATCTTGAACACCCTGTACTTCAGTGCTATATCATCATTCATTTATCATTGGCCTCTTTGTCTCAGGAGACAATAGATATTGCGTCACGTAGTATGTTCTGCGCTGTCTCAGGAAACAATAGGTATTGCGTCACGTAGTATGTTCTGCGCTGTCTCAGGAGACAATAGGTATTGCGTCACGTAGTATGTTCTGCGCTGTCTCAGGAGACAATAGATATTGCGTCACGTAGTATGTTCTGCGCTGTCTCAGGAGACAATAGGTATTGCGTCACGTAGTATGTTCTGCGCTGTCTCAGGAGACAATAGATATTGCGTCACGTAGTATGTTCTGCGCTGTCTCAGGAGACAATAGGTATTGCGTCACGTAGTATGTTCTGCGCTGTCTCAGGAGACAATAGATATTGCGTCACGTAGTATGTTCTGCGCTGTCTCAGGAGACAATAGGTATTGCGTCACGTAGTATGTTCTGCGCTGTCTCAGGAGACAATAGATATTGCGTCACGTAGTATGTTCTGCGCTGTCTCAGGAGACAATAGGTATTGCGTCACGTAGTATGTTTGGCTGTCTCAGGAGACAATAGGTATTGCGTCACGTAGTATGTTCTGCGCTGAATCACAACGTTTCTTGTGCCTGTAATGGCCTATTCTCACATGCATCGGCTCTAGTCTCCAGTTTTACCTGCAGCAACTGTGACAAGGATTGCCACTCCAGAATAGGCCATTACAGCCACATGAAACGTTGTGATTCAGCACAGAACACTACGTGACGCAACACCAATTGTCTCCTGAGACAAAGAGGCCAATGATGATGATGATGAATTTAATTGTTGCAGGTAAAACTGGAGACTGGAGCTGATAAATAGGATGTTCTCTCTGCCCTCTGTGCTCTCTTTGCCTCCACATGTGATGTTGTTTTTCTTTTTTTTGAGCTCACTGCTGCTCGCCATGCTTGCCTGTCTTTGGCCAGTCGCTTCCAGTGTTCTTTGTCTATGTCGCATGAAGTTAGATCACGCTTGTAGGTGTCAACGAAGCGTAATAATGGGCGCCCATGCTGTCTAGTACCAGATGCGAGTTGGCCATATAGAATGTTCTTTGGGATTCTATCATCGCTCATACGGCACACGTGTCCCAGCCATCTCAGACGTCGCTGACTCAGTAAGGTGTACATGCTTGGAATGCCAGCACTGTCCAGGACTTCTATATTGGAGATGTGGTCCTGCCATCGGATGTTGTGTATTCGCCTGAGACAGCGCATGTGGAAGGTGTTGAGGCGATGTTCTTGTCTAGCATATGTGGTCCATGTCTCACTACCATACAGCAGAGTGCTGAGAACACAAGCTTTATATACTTGTGTCTTGGTGTTTCTTGTGAGTGCCCTGTTTTCCCATACACGCTTTGCTAATTTAAACATAGCAGTGGAGGCCTTTCCAATGCGACTACTAATTTCATCATCGAGGGAGAGGTTGCTGCTGATGACAGAGCCAAGGTATGGACTACTTCAAGCGTATGACTACCAATGTTGATAGATGGGGCTCTGCTAATATCCTGGAACATTATATTTGTTTTCTTCAGGCTGATGGTCAAGCGAATTCATTTGATGCTGCAGCAAACCTGTCCATGAGATGTTGTATATTCAACCAATAAACACATTTGATGCTGCAGCAAATCTGTCCATGAGATATTGTATATTCAACCAATAAACACATTTGATGCTGTAGCAAATCTGTCCATGAGATATTGTATATTCAACCAAAAAACACATTTGATGCTGCAGCAAATCTGTCCATGAGATATTGTATATTCAACCAATAAATACATTTTTAAAAAAAGACAAATAAAATTCCATCATTTTTTCACTATCTTTTAAATTACATCGGAGACCTCGCCTGCCCTACGGAGTTCGTGCACTGTCGCTGAGATCTTCATGTCGCCCGAGTGGTTACCGGGCCCAAATATTTGGGGTGTAAAGAATAGAACCACTGTTACCTGCCACGCATGTCGTAAGAAGCGACTAAGGAGATTTGACTGAAATCGGATGCACATATCCTAAACTTGTAGAAGTCTATGTGTTTAGGGCCTACCAAACCAATGTGCAACGTAAACACGTTCTTGGCGAAGATCAAACATATCACAAAGAGTGATTAAAATTGGTCGTAAAGAACGACAGCAAAGAAGAAGAAGAAGATCTTTCTGTGTAATAAAGAAATTGTAGTACACATGGCTACTCATCGAACAGCAATGATGATGGTCTAATCAATCAATCAATCAATCAATCAATCAATCAATCAATCAATCAATCAATCAATCAATCATTCAATCAAACAATCAAGCAATCAATCAATCAATCATTCAATCAATCAATCATTCAATCAATCAATCATTCAATCAATCAATCAATCAATCATTCAATCAATCAATCAATCATTCAATCAATCAATCAATCATTCAATCAATCAATCATTCAATCAATCAATCAATCAATCAATCATTCAATCAATCAATCAATCAATCAATCAATCAATCAATACTTCTGTATGGTAGCAAATCATGGACAACGAGCAAACAATAAATACGATTGCTGGAAGTCACCATACAGAAAAAGGCTGAAAATTCAAGGACGACTAAAAACGAATAATGAGGTTTTAAAGAATTGCACAACAAAAACATGATTAACAGAATACAAAACAGACAATCAATGTTCTCGGACGCATGAAGTGAAGTAGAGGTTGAAATATTTGTGACAATCAATGTTCTCGGACGCATGAAGTGAAGTAGAGGTTTGAAATATTTGCTAACAATCAATGTTCTCGGACGCATGAAGTGAAGTAGAGGTTTGAAATATTTGCTAACAATCAATGTTCTCGGACGCATGAAGTGAAGTAGAGGTTTGAAATATTTGCTA
>CM036762.1:2420000-2425000 GCA_020796225.1 Arion vulgaris
ATGCCAATTGCCAACATCATATATTAATATTAACCAACCCCCAATCCCAGGGAATAAATAATCCAAGAATCCAAAATACTCGGATCGACAACATATAACCATATCTAGCAATGAACGGTGAAGAGTCAATGTCTGCCATCAACATTAACCGACCTCTGTGAGGTAATTTCAAATATCTCCACCAATTGGGAGTGCCCAAAAAAATCACATTTCAACCTCTAATCACAAAGTAATCAATTAAAACATCCGACATGTGGATCTCCATTATAAAATTACTCCAAATACGCAAAATATATTCAATTCAACACAATGTATCTACATTGAGATATTAAAATCACCCAACAATCTCAAGTGGACCCAAACAATATCCAATATTTGGTTCCCAATCAAATAACCCCCATCAATGAAATATTACCATTCACCCAAAAAAACCCAAGGAATCCACCAAATTCCCAAATAAACCTGGAGCTGTACATCGGAGACCCGCAATAAAGAAGCAAGACAATGCATCATTCCATTTCTACAAACCCAAATAATCACTCTATGTGATTTAGTATGAACTCCGATAGATTGCTTCCGATCCAACATTACAATCCCCAGATCTAAACAAAAACGCAGGCCAGTTGTTATTAAAGCTGGTTTCCTTGTGGTTTTGGACAAGTTTCAAGCATGGTTGTCCTTGACATGATCAAATATCTTTCCCATGGGACCATCCCTGGGAGCCATGTCAATGGTATCACGTGTACCACTCCCACTACGTCTACCTCGAAACAATATGTGAAGGATAACGAAAACCCCAAACATTAAATAGAGAGGGCGAGGCATATAACCTCGTTGACAAATCGAAAGAATCAACCCTTGCAACCCATGCTGATGAGAACACAGGGCACCAGCACTAATAAATAGTAATAAGAATCCAATTACACAATTCCATCGCAAACGCTTGTCAAGGGATGGGCACAATACCTCCCCCAAAACGACGCATTGTTTATGTTATCAAGTAACTTCCGTTCAAATTGCACATCTTTTTGTACATCAGAACCAGATCGTACTGGATCTGATGTTGACCAGATTTGAAAATCAAAACTAACATTGCAGTTCATATTTAGCTCATAATCTGAGTTTCGGATTGGCATCTGTCCTATACATTTTCGAACTTATTGGTAGTGAGGTCATTTATTTTCACCACCACTGTCTACTGGGGGTTAAACAGCAGTATGCACGCAGCACCTCGCTGGATCCTGAAATTTTTATATCGTCATTGTTGAACTCATCCTCAGGGATCTCAATTACTCGTGTTGTCGATTTTGACGTGTCCTTGGATGGAGACACCGTCAGTCGACTCGATTCTTGTACAGGCGGATCCATAACCTGTTCCTGTTGTAAATGATCATTAGGTCTAATCTAAAGATAGACTTAGCCACTTTGCTTTTCTCCGCACTCTTTCGACTGACTGCACGGCAGCACCCTTTGAATTGCAACATACGCCCCTTACTATTGTGGCCCACCAACGCTTGTTCACAATATTTCGAATTAACCTGTACTCTTTTATAACGTCCTCGCCGTTTGACTTTTGTCTTAACATTGTTAGTATTCTTAAACCATAATGTATTAATCTTGTAACCTGCACGAGTTGCCTTCGTGTTCCTAGATTCAACGTTATGTGTCCCATGAGGATGAAGTATACGATTTACATTGCGTTGTAATCCTGAGTGGTGAACATGGAACAATATCAAATGTTCTATTGGTTGTTCTTTGTCGTGATGACCTTTTCAGAAGGCAGCGATAAACTGTTCTACCACTCAATTCCTCACTGAATCAATAAGCTTCCTTAATGTCAGCCTCTTCCTGTTCATGTCCTTTCTCAATACACATCGACTATCCCTCTATCAAGTCCTGCCAAACTGTCTCACAGAGGAAAGACTCATTTACTATATGAATTTCCTGAAATTTTGCTTCCACTATCAAGGGAGGGTCTGTTAAGACATATGGTTCATCATCGGACCAATTGACAATGGATTCGACTGTACTGGTAATTTGAGAAGTAACCACCTCTACACAAGAAAACTGCAATAAGAAGTTCGGTTCTTCACATGCCACATCGTCGGATGATATCAAAGCAATAGGCTTAATATCGGAGCAATCCATAACAGATCCCATTGTATCGCCATCTTGCGAATCAACTACCTCCATCTGTGAAAAATGCAATAAATTCGGCTCTGCATTTGAACCATTGACGCTTGAAATAATTTGTGATTTTCCTTTACACAGGAAAATCTAATAAAAATTAGGCAGACATAATTCATCAACATCGAAATAGTCATTTCAACAATTTGTTTTCCTCACACGTCATCCGAAACCTGGAAGAAATTTAGGTGTTCGTTCGACATGCTATCGAACAAATTATTACAAGTATCTCTCGGCTACCTGGTAACGCCTATCGATATAGAGGGACTAATGGGAGATAATTGCTGCTCCTCCCTCGCCTCATATCCAACCACATCGTATGTGTCAATAGACTGGCTGTCATAGGCCGTGCCCATGGGTTGAGCGCCCCGTCTTATGTCTTGGCTGTGGAGAGAAGAACGATCAAAATAACCCCCCAAATTTACTCTCTTATGGCGCCTCGTGGAACCCTGTAGGCGATTCTGCGGACGAAAACCATTCTTGACAGAATGAGGTGTGATGGGGAGGGGTCTGGCAGGAATACGGCAGCGTGCCCCGGAATGTCGCTCTGCTACCTTTGATTCCAGGTCTTCCATGCAACGTTGCATCCCAGAAATCGTACTGGGGGGCGTCGCGGGAATGGAATTGGATTCCCATCGCAAGGCAGCATCGCGGCAATGTAGGAAGGTGGTTGCAGGTGCCCCGCACGCTTTCATCATGTATTAGCGCATAAGCGATTACTCATGGACGCTATAAAATGATCTCGCAGGACACGTGTGTCCATTATGGCAGACTCCTCCCGAGCCTGAGCCGCTGTGACCTTCGTAAATAGATCTGCCAGTCGATGGGAAAAATCAAGACAAGACTCCCCTGATCGCTGAAATGAGCGATAGAATGCGGAAAGGAGATCTGCGGATGACCGACTGTCACCATACACACCCATGAGCCCAACCAACAATTGTTCCGGGTCCTGCACAGAGAACATCTGTATATTTAGTTCGCTTCGAATAGACTCAGATACGTGAGCCAGGAGCACGTCAATTTTATCTTGGCCCACGAGTCCATAAAGCCTCAATACATCTTAATCTCTCAGTAAATTCCTCCACTGAAGACCGTCGCACGTTCCAAATATGCCATTTGCCGACGGGGTTGTGGAAAATTCCACGGAGCTGACGGCAATGCCGAGACCTCTGGGTAAGCACCTCTAATCTGAACCTGAGGTTCAGACAGGGCAGCAGCAGGGCGTAATGGCTCCGAGGCCAATTTCCACCACAGCATCCTCACACATTTTCCCCCCTCTCGTGTTTCTATGGGCCATGGAATCTCGAGACAATTTATCGCATCCTAGCAACGTAAATGAAGTAAAAAAATAGAATCGTCGCAATCACAGCGTATAAATAGTGGAAATACACACCCCTGAAAACAATGATACAAAATAGCTAGTATTAAAAATAGGTATTATCAGCTGTAAACATCAAAATTAAATTACATGCATTAAAAGAACACAGCGGAAAGGAAACACATACTTACTCGAAGTAAACCACTCGCAAAGAAACAGCATAAGTGGATATTACCAGCGTTCAATAGTTCAATGAATATGCCATGCAGACGAACAAGTGTATAGTTCAATGAATATGCCATGCGAACGAACAAGTGTATAGTTCAATGAATATGCCATGCGAACGAACAAGTGTATAGTTCAATGAATATGCCATGCGAACGAACAAGTGTATAGTTCAATTATAAAATTGCAACATCTTCCAATGATATGGCGTAGGAATAATGACTGTCAAATCTAACAACGTTTAGTCTTTTGACAGAGAAGCGAAGCTGTCCTCCGAATAAGTATGGTATAAAGCTGAAATCCTGATTTGTGGGTGAACACACCCAAATTAAAATGTAGAATAGTCAGAAAG
Organism: Arion vulgaris; assembly: GCA_020796225.1. Lineage (NCBI taxonomy): Eukaryota > Metazoa > Mollusca > Gastropoda > Stylommatophora > Arionidae > Arion > Arion vulgaris. The sequence continues at coordinate 2,424,083 of CM036762.1, forward strand.
GATGACCAATCACTCACGAGGAACCGAATTGTAGATCCTATCGTCATGCGAGCATTCACAACAGCATACTTGAATGTGCCATAAAAGCCTTTCTTTTGTTTTTTATTCACTCGACGACATAACGCAGCAGGTCAGGGTTAGAGAACCAACTGTAGAAGCAGGAATTAGATCTTAGTTGGATCGAGGAAATGTTCCAAACAACGGAGATCCCTGGCTTGTAGAGTACTGACCCCCTATGCACTGGGGCACACCGAGAACAGGTATTAAGTTCTCAGGCCGATTGAAGAAAAAGTTGACACAGGCAGGCCAATGATCGGCGTCGTGATCCCTCAAGGTTGATTGAAGAATTGCCGGGAGTGTAGGACAGGCAATGACAAGCGTTGCGCTTCCTGATGGAAGGACTGACCAACTAGATGTGGAAACGGTCCAGAAGACCTGAAAACAAGAAAATAAAACAGGCAATATGTTCCTGAGACGTTTGAAGAAATGACACAATGACTTGGCACAGGAAAATCATAGTGTAAATAGCGACAAAACTCACTCCCCAGCAACTATGTTCTGGTCTCGAATGCGATAACTCAGGACAAGCGTTGGAGTTGATTAAAAATACTTGATTTAAGCAAGTGAGTAGCATCAGACTGATATAAAGTCACTTAGGACTATCACCCGCCATGAAGGTAAAAATACTATACCATTGGACGGTATAGTATGAAAGCCAATCTTGTAAATGAATTATAAAAAATATACAGACCTCCCATTCTGGTCCACGAATCCAATACTTCTTAACGGGGCGATGTATTTGATTACGACACCATTAGTAGGGCAGTACTTTCTAAGGCCCCAGGCTGACATACCAACAAACAAGGTGGAATCGTTTCATTTACATTTATTATTACTTACTGGACCATGCATGAACAC
>CM036762.1:2435000-2465000 GCA_020796225.1 Arion vulgaris
CGCATAACGTATTGGTTCCACTTGGTCCCTGGAAGTCTACATTTCTTGTTTGTGATCATAGATCTTGTAAAAAGACAACATCAGAGAATCTCGATGGATATTTGCGCATGAATAAATCAAGTTAGAGAATTTTGCTTGTATTTATTTCTGCAAAGTTAGATTTCACAAATGAACGATCACTTTTCTAATGTCTCCATTATCTCCTCATTTGTGAGTCTATCATACAATCCTACAATACAATCCATCAATCATACAATCTGAGTCCCTCTAATCTACACAGACACTAGCTCATGAATGTTTACAATTGTTTATTTGTCATCTTAACCGTTTGAGATTGTCACTACTGGTCATTACAATACTCTTCTGTCGTGTGTCTGAATATACAAGACAAGGTAATCACCACGCATTGAGTCACCACGCCTTGAGTCTCCATAACTTGAGTCACCACGACTTGAGTCACCACGACTTGAGTCACCACGCCATGAGTCACCACGCCATGAGTCACCACGCCTTGAGTCAACACTCCGGACGGCACTACCTGCGAAGAGAGCCAAAAATGTATTCGGAGAACCCTAGGAGTATTGTCGGTGTTACGGAGTACGTGCTCTGTGCAATACGTTCTGCTGTGACTTGTCATTTATTCGGAGAGGACAGGTCTATATGGGGGAACAGAGTGCAGTGAAATCAATTATTCGTCTTTAAAGAACTTTAAGCTTCCATAATACAACGCCCCACACACAGTGCGCCCTCTGACTAGCTATTATATCATCGACTCAGTATTTGTTATATCTTCACGTTACAATAACTAAAAGCAGTAACGACGCGTTGTTCTTGTTGTTCGTCGAGTAGGTAGTAACTATGTTTAGATGGCACGGGAAGAGTGGGTGGGCGAGATAATGAGTTATCTTCTACATATATGCTTGTCTTTGCTAGCAGTTTCACATCTTTATAATTATCATTCATCTCAACCAGTGGTTCTCACAATATTTTCCCTGTGTCACACCTTTGAAATGACAATTTTTTCCCTCCATATAAAATGTATTATTGACTAGCTATACTACCCGGCTTCGCCCGGGAGCTGCCATATTCCTGAATATGTGATATATTCTTAAAAAGGTTGTCGACACAGACAAGCACGCTATAAATAAAATAGCTTTAGCCGACTGACTTTTGGCATAGAGTTTCAACAGATCATACTGCTGTGAGGTGTATGAGTTTAATATGAGATCAAAATCAGTAGCAGAGATACTGTCTGTGGTATCTAATATGCGTGGATCGAAACCAGCTCAAAATCTAATAAACCCATAAGTAGGGAAAGGCATACATTAAATATAATAATAATAATAATACCTCTCAACCCTTTTTGCGTTACATAGGACCTGCAAACAATTTCTCTATACTGCTCTATCCTGAGCAACTCGCTCAATCTCCTCCATGGAATTGAATCCAATATTTCTTGCTTCTTTCACCAAAGCTCGTTTTAGGTTTCCTTGGGAAAAATATAAGAGATCAGAAAATAATTGCATTGACCTAGAAATGTCATCACTAATAATCAGCACTAATTTAATGAATAGAGAGCTCAGTGTTCCAGCATTTGTTCTGCATTTTAGACAACAACAAAAAAAATAATTTACTTTGTATAGTTGCGGTAAAAAAAGATGCACTCACAAATAAGGAAACAATTAAATCAAAATATAATTTTGTTTATAACTGAGAGAACAACTGCTTCACAATAAAACAATGATACATTAGGAAAGTACATTACAATACAGCAACAGAAAACACAATTTTACAAAGTGTCGTTCAGCTACTGAGCTGTGTGCTTGTGGACATTGTGAGATGTGAATTTCATTCGTAATGCTTTTTATTTTTGTCTGTTGTGGTTGTGTTTGGAATTTTATATTCAGAAAATTGCGGACAGCTAGTCGCCGGCTATCTGGTGGTTGGTTGATGCTATAATGATTTTGCTGACTGTTGGTTTCTGTCGTCACGACTGTTTCCTTGGGCATGAATTGCAAATCCAACTGACGGATGGTTGGTATTGGGACTCTGTAGTATTGCTTATGAATTGTATGCGTATAAAAGCTGTCGTTTTGTGTCGGAAGTTCTGTCTGCTTCACGAGTTCACACGATATAATGATGAATATATTAAGAGGTTTTTAGCTATCGCACAAAAACGGAGCAAACTTGCGACAACCCTAGCTCGAAAGTTAGAATCATGACTAACTAAACAACTCAGTTGTAAAATGTATACACAACATAACTGGTATTAATTAAAAACTGTTTTCTATTATTGCATTATTGACCAAATGTAACAAAACTATATTTTTGCATATGTTTTTCTTAAATATAAATATATATCTACAAAGTATTAAATACAATTATTATTCTTCTCTTCCAATATTTACTTCTTATAGTAGTGTAGGAGGGTGGGGAGGAAGGCTATAGTGATCTTGTATGTAATTGTTTTAAGGCACTTTATAAGCTGTTATTGGTTTTCTTAAAGCTGTTATTGGTTTTCTTAAAGCTGTTATTGGTTTTCTTAAAGCTGTTATTGGTTTTCTTAAAGCTGTTATTGGTTTTCTTAAAGCTGTTATTGGTTTTCTTAAAGCTGTTATTGGTTTTCTTAAAGATGTTATTGGTTTTCTTAAAGCTGTTATTGGTTTTCTTAAAGATGTTATTGGTTTTCTTAAAGATGTTATTGGTTTTCTTAAAGCTGTTATTGTTTTTCTTTAAAGCTGTTATTGGTTTTCTTAAAGCTGTTATTCATTTTCTTAAAGCTGTTATTGATGCCGCTGCTCCATCTTTTGTGTGGCTCTCCTCTTCCTCTGTACTCATTATACTTTTGCAATATGGCTTTCTGGGGTAGCCGATACCCGGACATTTATGTCAGGTGTTCAAACCCTTAAATCTTTTTTTTAAATGAATTGCATAATTGATTACGTCACATGCAGTCTACTTGTGATTTATTCACTTTAAACTTGGTGTCTTGTCACACCTGTAGCTCGTATAAGGCAACTCATCTCTGTCGTGATGATTTTAAACTTGGTGTTTTGTCACACCTGTAGCTCGTATAAGGCAACTCATCTCTGTCGTGATGATTTTAAACAAAGTTGTTTGATAGGACTATCATCATGACACTTCGGTGATTAACCACGTGTGTTTGAATCTCTTTCTTACACAGCAAGATATCAGCTGCGGTGCACGAACTTCGTAGCACCGGCAAAGTTCCCTATGTACGTTTGTAAGATGGTGAAGATATTTGATAGAACTTATTTTGAAACTTGTCTCATGAATTTGCCCGTGCTGCGGCTTTCCAGCCTGACCTTCTCGTATTTGAACTGCCAATGTTTCTTTTACATGCTCTGAACACGGTACATACGTTTTATCGTCCATATCAGATAGGACTAAGAACTCGATTTCCCTACACTGAAATCATGGATCTCTTTTACAAAATCCCGATGGTTCCACGAGAGAGTAAACCTAGTACATTTGGCAGGAGAGACGACAGGACGGCACTACACAGTTCGTAACCATTGATACATAAATATATTTATAAATTTATCCTTGATAATTTCTACTTTCTAAATCTGTTTCTGTAGCCATACAAAAATAGATCAATCTAGAAACAGTTGACAGTATCATTTGTTTAATGTCTATTATTGTTCCAACGACATTAGTTGACACATTTAGATTGTCCATTATCGGAAGCAAATGTGGGGTTGTTGGTACAGTGAGATGTCATCGTTTTAATCTTAAGTGATCGGAAGACGACGTAGTTGGTGTGTTGGGAAGAAATTAGGTCACTATAATTCCTGGACATGATAGAAATAGTTAACCTTGGCTGTTAGGAAAATAGGCGGGGATAAATATGGTTTAATGCGGGTTTTTAATAGTAGTAGAAGTGGAGGAGTGGATGATGATGGTGGAGTACTAACAGTAGAAGTGGAGGAGTGGATGATGATGGTGGAGTACTAACAGTAGAAGTGGAGGACGTGGATGATGATGGTGGAGTACTAACAGTAGAAGTGGAGAAGTGTATGATGATGGTGGAGTACTAAGAGTAGAAGTGGAGGAGTGGATGATGATGGTGGAGTACTAACAGTAGAAGTGGAGGAGTGGATGATGATGGTGGAGTACTAATGTAGAAGTGGAGAGTGGATGATGATGGTGGAGTACTAACAGTTGAAGTGGAGGAGTGGATGATGATGGTGGAGTACTAACAGTTGAAGTGGAGGCGTAGATTGTGTATGACAAATAATAGAAGTAGTAGCGGTGCATGGATGATGAAGTAGTAATGAAGCAAGCGTACTCATAGGTTCGTATGTTATTGTAGGGAAATGATACAATATGCAGTGGCGACTCGTCATTAAGGGCCAGTTGGGCCGGGCCCCAACAAAAATAATGTATAAAGTGTATTTATTATCTTATAAATTAAAATATAGCAGCCAAATACCATGATTTATCCGGAAATAAATGTCTGGCCCCACCAACAAAAATGATCACAAGCCGCCACTATACATCTGCAAGTAAAGATTGAATGCATGCAGGGCTGTATGAACCGAATCACTTCATTTCTTCCATTGACGCACATGGGCAAGCCCATGCGTTCTCCGTCTTGGCATTGTCGTATACTAGGCCAGCCATGAGTGATTTGTCCTGGCATTGTCGTATACTAGGCCAGCCATGAGTGATTTGTCCTGGCATTGTCGTATACTAGGCCAGCCATGAGTGATTTGTCCTGGCATTGTCGCATACTAGGCCAGCCATGAGTGATTTGTCCTGGCATTGTCGCATACTAGGCCAGCCATGAGTGATTTGTCCTGGCATTGTCGCATACTAGGCCAGCCATGAGTGATTTGTCCTGGCATTGTCGCATACTAGGCCAGCCATGAGTGATTTGTCCTGGCATTGTCGTATACCAGCCATGAGTGATTTGTCCTGGCATTGTCGTATACTAGGCCAGCCATGAGTGATTTGTCCTGGCATTGTCGTATACTAGGCCAGCCATGAGTGATTTGTCCTGGCATTGTCGTATACTAGGCCAGCCATGAGTGATTTGTCCTGGCATTGTCGTATACTTGGCAAGCTAATGAATGCTCCGTACTGGCATTGTCGCAAACCCTTTACATCCCACTAGAGTGCCTGCTTTCGTATTCTCTGATCACTTATTCTCAATGTATGCATTTAGTCCTTCTTATAACAGTTGTTGCTAGTGTTTGATCAGACATTTCTCTGATTTACTCTAATACATAACAAACTTCTATATACCTGCCTAACATACCTCTATATACCTGCCTAACATACCTCTATATACCTACCTAACATACCTATATATACCTACCTAACATACCTCTATATACCTACCTAACATACTTCTATATACCTACCTAACATACCTCTATAGACCTGCCTAACATACCTCTATATACCTACCTAAATCGAAATAGGGAAGACTGCAGTAAAACTTGTAAATAGCGAAACACGTACAAACAAAGTACTATAGTTTTACAAAATACAGAAACGGTGACGATAAACAGCAACGTTTCGACCAACAAGGCCTTTATCAAGCAAACGAACAAACAGGAGTGACAAATTAAAATGAAACACAAATGGACGACCAAATACAAACGTATCTAAGGAAAATATGGAATAAAAAAGAATAAAGAAATAAATGTAACACAAAAAACACACATAAAAACTAGAATAGAACGGAAAAGAAACAATGAAACATCTAGTAAATATATAACTTGAATACAAGCAACATATACCCATATAGATTACAGAAGCATGGAAGAGAAAGTACAAGAGCATAAGAATGTAATACGTTGAGCCCGCGTGGCCGCAAGGTACCATACAAAGAAATCAACCGATTCTCCAGAGCAAATCGACTACGATCATCAGAGGAACATGATCGGATGGCTGTGACCTGGACATCGCAAGCTCCTGAATGGCCAGATATTGAAATGGTAGCTACAGGGTCCAGAGCATTGGCGATATCGCGCAAGTGTTGGGCGAATCGGTCACGGGAGTCTCCTGCCGGTTTCAATATAGGCCTTGTTGCACCGCTTGCAGATAATCATAGATAATTTTCGAGACTCCCCGGAAACTGTCTTCAACAACAAGGCTGGAAAAGACACCGTGCGGTTTTATTCCATAAGCACAAGTGTTGCAGCGCCGACGGCCCCCTGGATGGTGCAAAGATTTGGGATTGGCTTCGAGCTGTGAACCAACATACCCTTAAGAGTCAGTCGCCTCAAGCCTAATATCCAAGTCATTTGATACTGGCCATTCAGGAGCTTGCGATGTCCAGGTCACAGCCATCCGATCGTGTTCCCCTGATGATCATAGTCGATTTGCCTGGAAATCGGGTTTATTTCTTTGGGATGGTACCTTGCAGCCACGCGGCTCAACGATTACATTCTTTTGCTTCTTAGTACTTTCTCTTCCCATGCTTTGTAATCTATATGGGTATATGTTCTTGTATTCAAGTTATATATTTACTAGATGTTTCATTGTTTCTTTTTTGTTCTATTTCTAGTTTTTATGTGTGTGTTTTGTGTTAATTTATTTCGTTATTCGTTTTATTCCATATTTCCTTAGATACGTTTGTATTTGGTCGTCCATTTGTGTTTCATTTTAACTTGTCATTCCTGTTTGTTCGTTTGCTTGATAAAGGCCTTGTTGGTCGAAACGTTGCTGTTTATCGTCACGTTTCTGTATTTTGTAAAACTATAGTACTTTGTTTGTACGTGTTTCATATACCTACCTAACAAACATACCCCATATACCACCTAACAAACATACCTCATATACCCACCTAACATACCCCCTATATACCACTAACAAACATACCTCTATATACCTGCCTAACATACCTCCCACAGATGACACCATCTTCAATGAAAAATTTTTATTTTTGTAAATATTTTCATTTAAATTTAGATTGTCATTTAGTCTTTCATTTTTTTTTTCTGTCCGTGATAGTAACGTGAATATAAGGTTTCAGAAGAGTCCTTCGTATATCTTGGACAGAAAAGAAAAAAATAGATTTTATCCAGAAAGAACTCAAAATCAAAGAAAACGGGTGATGCTAAATATAGGAATAAGAAAATTGTGAAGTATTTTGGACATATCAAGAAACATGAAGGTTGGAAGAAAAAAGATTACGGAAGGTGAAATTCTATCCAGGAGAAGAAGAGGAAGACTACAGAAAATATGGATTCAAAATGTAACTGATGATGTCAGCATGACGATTGCAAAATGGGAATATGAATTATGAAACAGAAGAGAGAACAGAGAGAGAAGAGATAGAGAGAAGAGAAGAGAAGAGAGAAGAGAGAGAGAAAGAGAGAGAGAAAGAGAGAAAGAGAGAGAGAGAGAGAGAAAGAGAGAGAGACAGAGAGAAAGAGAGAGAGACAGAGAGAGAAAGAGAGAGAGACAGAGAGAGAAGAAAAGAGAGAGAGAAAGAGAAGAGAGAGAGAGAGAGAGACTGTTAGATTGACAAAAGTTCTGCTCAGGACAAGCTATTGGATTGCTAACGTGTCGACAACATATGTTTTCTATTTTTCTCACGTCTGATTGATTGATTGATTGATTGATTGATAGGACCATCATCATTTCATTTCGTTGAGAAACCATGTGTGCTCCGATCGCTTTCTTACACAGTAAGTTCTTAGCAGCAGTACACAAACTCCGTAGCACCGGCGAGGATTCCCAAATCTAATTTTGGAGACGGGCCGTAAAACGTAGGATCGGTGTTGAAATGGAACCCGCAGAGGAAACATTGGCAGATGATGAACACTAATAAGAGTCTGCGCTAACGGTGGGACTGACTAGCGTAATGAGTAAGCAACGGTGGGACTGACTAGCGTAATGAGTAAGCAACAGTGGGACTGACTAGCGTAATGAGTAAGCAACGGTGGGATCGACTAGCGTAATGAGTAAGCGTTCACATATCACCCCACACACAAGAGGGATGTGGTTCAATCCCACATGCGACTCTCTATACGTGAGAAAGGTATTGACCTCCTACCTTCTCCACACTATGGAGGTAGAAATGTAAAGTAACACGTACTTCATTCCGTAAAGTATGAAAAGTCTACCACAAATTGTATGTATATATGGGTAAGCAAATTGTCCGGGAAAATTTAACTAAAAATATTTAAATTAAAATTCCTACAAAATTTTCTCTTCCCTGTTGTATCGTTTGCTTGATAAAGGCCTTTTTGGTCGAAACGTTGCTGTATATCGTCACTGTTTTTGTATTTTGTAAAACTAAAGTACTTTGTTCTTACGTGTTTCGCTACTTTACAAAATTGTACCATCCTGAAAAAAACATTGGGACTCTCACATGAAAGAAGTTCTTTCACTGCAAGTGAGATTGGGACCCACAACTCAAAGAAGTTCTTTCACTGCCAGTGAGATTGGGACCAACAACTCAAAGAAGTTCTTTCACTGCCAGTGAGATTGGGACCCACAACTCAAAGAAGTTCTTTCACTGCCAGTGAGATTGGGACCCACAACTCAAAGAAGTTCTTTCACTGCCAGTGAGATTGGGACCCACAACTCAAAGAAGTTCTTTCACTGCCAGTGAGATTGGGACCCACAACTCAAAGAAGTTCTTTCACTGCTAGTGAGATTGGGACCCACAACTCAAAGAAGTTCTTTCACTGCTAGTGAGATTGGGACCCACAACTCAAAGAAGTTCTTTCACTGCCAGTGAGATTGGGACCCACAACTCAAAGAAGTTCTTTCACTGCCAGTGAGATTGGGACCAACAACTCAAAGAAGTTATTTCACTGCCAGTGAGATTGGGACCAACAACTCAAAGAAGTTCTTTCACTGCCAGTGAGATTGGGACCAACAACTCAAAGAAGTTCTTTCACTGCCAGTGAGATTGGGACCAACAACTCAAAGAAGTTCTTTCACTGCCAGTGAGATTGGGACCCACAACTCAAAGAAGTTCTTTCACTGCCAGTGAGATTGGGACCCACAACTCAAAGAAGTTCTTTCACTGCCAGTGAGATTGGGACCCACAACTCAAAGAAGTTCTTTCACTGCCAGTGAGATTGGGACCCACAACTCAAAGAAGTTCTTTCACTGCCAGTGAGATTGGGACCCACAACTCAAAGAAGTTCTTTCACTGCCAGTGAGATTGGGACCCACAACTCAAAGAAGTTCTTTCACTGCTAGTGAGATTGGGACCCACAACTCAAAGAAGTTCTTTCACTGCCAGTGAGATTGGGACCCACAACTCAAAGAAGTTCTTTCACTGCCAGTGAGATTGGGACCCACAACTCAAAGAAGTTCTTTCACTGCGAGTGAGATTTTGATGGATAAGAAAGAGATCGCAACACACAAGGATATTCACAAAAGTGTAATGGTTACGGAGCTATCAATCCATGGTATCATCGACAGAGCACTTACAGCTTCAACGACGGTTTGAAATACACTAAAACCAAAGCCAACTATAAACGTATGGGCCTTCGGACTCAGGTAAAAATTATGGAAAATCAGGCCCCAACTGCACCACGTGACCTCGCATTCTAGTATTGGTGTATATAGACGATTTCATTTTAAAATCAACACAAAATGCTAAATCAAAGTTATATTATGCAACAAGTAACAATAAGGAATATCAATATTATGAATATTTTTCACCAATAAATAACCATAGACTCGAGAATTGATTAACATTCCCAAAAAGCTTGCAGTGTTCTATCAAACATCTATATTTTCCAGCCCTTTCCTGATTTTGGTCCAGGAACCCCCCAACCAGTTGTCTGGCCTAGTTTTCTAGAGTTGGCTGTGATTAAACTCAGAAGTCAATCTTAGTAGTGTGACTTAAAGATTGTCTTCCTCCCTGGCATGTCCAGCTGAGTTTCACTTAACCGTCCTCAATCTCTATAAAGTTTTAAACGAAGGACTGACTATAGTGCACTGAGTTTACTACAAAAGCACAGTCCCTCTTCGCAGTAATAGCCGGTCACATGTCGAGAGTATTACACAAAATACGAATTCCGTAGCTCCAGCAACAATCCTAGGTTCTGTGGAAACAATTCCCTCTTGAACAGAACGGAGCAGTCCGGTTTTGAACCCGTGATATTCGGAACGCAAGGCAAGGGCTTATCAACTTAACCACATATACCCCTCCCCAACAATCGCTATACCCGTAACCACATATTCCTCTATTGTCTGGTTTGAGCACCATCTTGAGATCCAATTAGACAGCAGCAAATCTGTCGATTTCAAGTGGAGACGACTGGGTAATCTTGTCGCTTCACTCGTTTCATCACGAGACATGCTGTCTGTGTTAAGACAAGCTGTTGCTGGTTTACTTCCTGGTTTCTGGCATCCTTTGAGGACAAGGTCATGTGGGATATGGTGGTGGAGGGAGGGCTGGTGGAAGAATGTGGAGAATTCATGTATGTAATGCATAGCAATATCATGTTGTGTGAGTAGGGGCAAGGGGGAGGTGGAAGAATGACACTGTTAGGGAGTCTCTGTGGCTAAGTGGTTAAACCCTTTGCCTTGTGAGTCGAATGTCGTAGGTTCGAGTCCGGACCGCGCCATTCTGTTCACGAGTGCAGTTTTTCCAGAGACCCCTAGGATTGTTGCTGGACTACGAAGTTCGTGCTTTGTGCAATACTCTCGGCAGCTGGCGTGCCATTTCTGCGGAGAGGAACCGCGCCCTAATGGGGTAAAACCCAGTGCAATGAAGTCAATCCTTCGGCTTTTAAACCCTTTAAACAGTGTCAACTTTGAATTATTAAAGAAATTAAGCGAGGTTCTAAAGACTAAAGATTGACTTTACTGCACCGGGTTTTACCTCAAATGGCTCAGTCACTCTCTGCAGAAATGGCAAGCCTTCTGACTACAGTATTACACAAAGCACGAATCCGTAGCTGCAACTACAATACTAGTGGTCTCTGGAAAAGATGCATTCATGAACAGAACGGTTTGGTTCGAATTCCAACCCAAAACTACTACTGCCTTGTAGTTAGATTGGGGACAATCAAAGGCTAGCGGAGTAAACCTTACACAAAACTGGACGGTATGCAAACCAAGTAGTCCATAAAAATACCGGTTAGCTAGGCAGATGACGTTCAACAATCCGGGAGGGCAGGTCGTTTGAGGTCGCTACCCTAAAAGAAAATAACAACCTGCTGCCTTGCAGGTCGTCTGGGGACAGCTAAAAGCTGACGGAGAGCGAACCCAGTAAACGCTGATTGAAATCGACATATTACGAAGGATAAGCACTAGAGCTCCAAATGTTAGTGAAGATTGTGAACGTATCACATCCGTTCTTGGTGTTAGGCTGTTTATATATCACAATTAGAATGATAAAAATGGCCGTCAAAGAACGATCGAGAGAGAGAGAGAGAAAACCCATAACCTTTCGGATTGCAAGGCATGGGCTTTACTACTTAGCTACAGAGACCCAATAGTAGAGATGTCATAGTATATATATGTCTAGTGGTAATGTTGATTGAATGATTGATTGATTGATTGAATGATTAATAGGACCACCATCATGGCACTTCGGTGAGTAACCATGTCTGCTCTGATCTCTTTTTTACACATGAAGATATCAGCTGCAGTGCAGAACTCCGTAGCACCGGCGAGGTTCCCCGATCTAAGTTTGAAGATGATGAAGATATTCTTCAAAATTTTATTTTAATGTTTTCAAAACAATTTTTCCCGCGCACCGGCTTTCTAACCTGATTTTCTCGAATTTTAACTGCGAAGATTCTTTGACCTGCTCAAATTGAACACGGGACTTACGTTTCATCGTCCATCTCCGATAGGACTAGGAACTCGATCTCACTGACACTGAGATCAGGGATCTCTAAAAATATCCCAATGGCTTCGTCAGGGAGCGAACCGAGAACCTTCGGTACGAGAGACAAGCCCCTAACTTCTACACTAAAGAGACCTCTATGTGATAATATGAAACACCTATGTTGCTTGTGTTATTACTTTCAATATTTGTGCTTATCCTGGATAAAGGCTTGTTGATTGAAACGATGGTTTTACAAGTGAGAATTATTTGTTCAAGTTTCCAATACTAATTATTATTATTATTATTATTATTTCTATATAGCTTCTCATGTTTATTAGACAAATATTAGACAGATATTAGACAGATATTAGACAGATATTAGACAGATAATAGACAGATATTAGACAAATATTAGACATATATTAGACAGATATTAGACAGATATTAGACAGATATTAGACAGATATTAGACAGATATTAGACAGATATTAGACAAATATTAGACAGATATTAGACAGATATTAGACAGATATTAGACAGATATTAGACAGATATTACACAAATATTCGACAAATATTCGACAAATATTCGACAAATTCTTGGTTTTTGGTTGGTAAAGTTGTTTCTTTTTACGTACTGACGGTCGATGGTTCGAATCTGGGATCTCGTTGTTCGGTTCGTGAACGCATGTTTTTCTGAGATTTTCTGACTTGTTGCTGAAGCAAAGGAGTTCTTGTGAAATACTCTCGTCTTAATCCATAAATTGTAAACATTCATCAAACTGGTGTCTGCGCAGAATAGAGGACTGAGATGGTATGATAGGGTCACAAATGAGGAACTTATGGAGAGAACAAGACAGAATAGAGGACTGAGATGGTATGATAGGGTCACAAATGAGGAACTTATGGAGAGAACAAGATAGAATAGAGGGCCTGAGATGGTATGATAGGGTCACAAATGAGGAACTTATGGAGAGAACAAGACAGAATAGAGGGACTGAGATGGTATGATAGGGTCACAAATGAGGAACTTATGGAGAGAACAAGACAGAATAGAGGGCCTGAGATGGTATGATAGGGTCACAAATGAGGAACTTATGGAGAGAACAAGATAGAATAGAGGGCCTGAGATGGTATGATAGGGTCACAAATGAGGAACTTATGGAGAGAACAAGACAGAATAGAGGGCCTGAGATGGTATGATAGGGTCACAAATGAGGAACTTATGGAGAGAACAAGACAGAATAGAGGGCCTGAGATGGTATGATAGGGTCACAAATGAGGAACTTATGGAGAGAACAAGATAGAATAGAGGGCCTGAGATGGTATGATAGGGTCACAAATGAGGAACTTATGGAGAGAACAAGATAGAATAGAGGGACTGAGATGGTATGATAGGGTCACAAATGAGGAACTTATGGAGAGAACAAGACAGAATAGAGGGCCTGAGATGGTATGATAGGGTCACAAATGAGGAACTTATGGAGAGAACAAGACAGATTCCAGTGAATTAAGGAGTTAGAAAAAGACGCTGGCGCTGGATATGACACACTTTGAAAAAACTGGAGGGAATATAAGAAAAACTGGAGGAATATGACAAAAACTGGAGGAATATGACAAAAACTGGAGGGAATATAACAAAAACTGGAGGAATATAACAAAACTGGAGGAAATATAAGAAAAACTGGAGGGAATATAACAAAAACTGGAGGGAATATAACAAAAACTGGAGGAATATAAGAAAAACTGGAGGAATATAAGAAAAACTGGAGGGAATATAACAAAACTGGAGGAATATAACAAAAACTGGAGGGAATATAACAAAAACGGAGGGAATATAAGAAAAACTGGAGGGAATATAACAAAAACTGGAGGGAATATAAGAAAAACTGGAGGGAATATAAGAAAAACTGGAGGGAATATAACAAAACCGGAGGGAATATAACAAAAGGGTCCTTTCCTGGAATCCGAGGGACAGCGAAAGAAGGGAGGCCGAGAAATACATGGAGACGAGATTTGGAGGCGGAGATCAGGAGAGCTGCATGAGATAGCTAGAGATAGGAAGACTTGACATGAGTTGATTAAGGGTCTATGCCCAAATCCGGATGGAAAAGGCAGAGAGAGAGAGAGAGAGAGAGAGAGAGAGAGAAGATATATCGTCAGCTTGTGTCATTATTGCATAAAGGGGCCGAGCGAAATATAGAAACCCGGTACAATAATGTCACTCCATCTTTAGACCGTTTTTTAAATATTTCTAAATCATCATCATCGGTGTCATATATTTGTAGTAGTGGATCGTTCTCATCAACAACATCATCTAGAGTTTGTCGCTCTGGTAATTTGCCTGCAATGAAAGCAGCTTTAAATGGTTGCGTTGTCAGAATGAGATGTCCACCATATATTTGTAGTAGTGGATCGTCTTCATCAACAACATCATCTAGAGTTTGTCGCTCTGGTAATTTGCCTGCAATGAAAGCAGCTTTAAATGGTTGCGTTGTCATGAATGAGATGTCCACCATATGCCACAGACACACTCAAGGCCGTGGACATTCCAGGATTCAAGGCTAGTTTAAGCCAACAATGTCTGGTGTGTACATGATATGGGGTTGGTCTACAAGAAACTCGAATCTTTCACTAAGGAATCTCAGTTACAAACACCTCTGAAATCAGATTAAAACTCGCTTGAATGATGAGGAACACTGTGGATAAGGAAAGTAAGTCTTCACCCAAAACTCAGTCAGAGTCACCAGATTAAGCACTATGATTATGCCTGAATTCATACCGGTGAACGAAAACACATATTTTTTTCAATCCAGAAGCACTTGAGCTTTCAGCTCTTCGGTTCGGTGCCATGGACATCGTAACCCTTCGGCTCGGTGTCATGAACACCGTGAATCTGGGAACCTGTAGCTTTATGAAAGCACTGTATTGAACCCTCACTCACAGAGGGCTAGTCACCTGCTGTCCAACGCGATACGAACATGCTGGGCAGGCGGGCAACGAAAACACATACACACACATGCACACATACATACATACTCGCACATATACGAAAACACATACACAGGCATTACCAATCAAATACAGTTATATAAATATAAAAAATGCTGAACTCAAATCTATTACCATGTTATTGTTAATATTTACAGCTCTACCACCTGAACTGTACACAATCTGGGAGGCGTATCCATGGCATTTAGGGGAACCATTCTGCATATTTCGAGCCCTTCTCATCGAGATGACCACCTACGCCTCTGTACTGACCATCACAAGTTTTACAGTAGAGCGATATATAGCTATATGCCACCCAATTAGAAGTCAACGTTCGTCCAGACAGACACGAGCTGGCAGATGTGTTTTATCCATTTGGATTATCTCGGTCCTTTGTGCTCTGCCTTATCCAATCCACACTAGAGTGTTTACCTTCGTAACAGATCCACGTCATGACAGACCTCTAAGTGATTCATTAGTCTGCAACATACCGTTTCCCTGGCAGAACCGTATGGGATATTTCTTCCAGGTGTCCACATTTGTCTTTTTCATATTCCCTATGGTCATCATTGTTGTTATGTACCTTCTGATCGGGATGCGACTCAGAAGTTCTGCCTCCGCCTCATCCTTGGTTCCTCAACCACATCCAACAACTACAGCCGCATCTCGTGCACGACGGGCAGTACTGAAGATGTTGGGTAAGTCAATAATCTTATTACCTTCTGCATAGAAAAGTACATGTATATTAGACAGGTAAGAGAATCTACCTGTAAAGACATACACCTGCTATAGTCAGGTAAGCCAGATACATTTAAATGTCAAAAACTGTGGCCTCCGAAAACACACGGCCGGCGGGCTCAGATAAAAATTCTAAGAAATAAGATCACAACTGTTGCGTGATTCTTGCATTTCGGTATTGTTGTATATCAACAAATTCATTTATTAACAAAAACACAACATGTTAAATCAAGGTTATCACGCCTCATTAATTTCATTAATGTTTTCACCCTTCTATTCGTTTACTTTTCCATCTCCACTACTTGTGTCAACTTTCTTGACATTACTATCTCCATACGCCTATCTACTATCACTACATCAGTATATTACAAGCCTACTGATGCACATGGGATTCAGGAAGAACAAAAGCTGTACAGACGCAATATTCGCCCTCAGACAGTTAGTAGAAAGGACTATCGAATCCGACAAACATCTACACGTTGCATGTCAACCTTTACAAGAACATTTATACTGACAGCCAATGTACGATTAGAACAAATACAGGATTATCAAAAAAGGTTTACGAGGGTCAGAGTAGACAAGTTGCGTACTATCATGCTATACTCACACGTATATTACATTGTATAAATAGCTAACACCAGCGAAGAAACAACCTGGGAGAACTTTCATGATTTCTTGGAAACGATCAGCAATCACTTACACAGATGAACGCTACACACATCATGTACTCCAGTTAGAATGTTAATTACAGTAAAGCGATAATAATATCGACAATAAGAAGTATGACGTTCGTCCAGAAAGCACTATCAATGCTCCAATGAGTTATACCTATTAACTCAGTAATAGACTTCCTACCAATCAAGCAGTTTTCTTCAGAACAATGTGAAGACAGACCTCTAGTGAATTCATACACAGATCACATCAAGCAAATCAAATGATAGATCTAAATGGTACCAATTTTTCAAATGCAAGTCATCATGTTATCATGAACACCAAAAGAGCAATGGATCAACAAGCTTTCTCCCCTACATTATGGTTTCATACCAAACCTGGATCTGTGACAACATAGAAGATGGAAGAAAACTAGTATACCTTAGATGAAGATGTCATGATATTAGAATGTAGAGTTACAAGAAGAAACCGTATGAGTAAAATAATGATCATCAGGAAAAAGTGGCTCAAACATCAGTACTAGACTTCATCAGATAAATCAAAAATTAAATGTTCGTGATCTTGCATTACCAAGTATTTTGTAACCACAAATCAATTTAACAAACACAAATGGGTACAACAAAGTGAACCTCAGAATTCATTAGAGCACGCATGCTATTCTTACTAGGCATCACTACTGGTCCTGTTTTGAAATCTTTCCTACCTGACCTTCAGGCATACAGATTCGAAAGAATGAGTGCACATAGTTTCTCCTCTATACTTCTTCCCATCCCCGGGCTTGTCGTGACCCTTTGCCATTCTCGCAGCTCTTGCGCCTTCGTCGCCTTTGTAGCGAGGAAGATGATTTTCTTGAGAGGCTCGCAAGATGCTTGATTTCTTTCTGCAGGCGCCTATACCCGGAGAGGGTCCTTGTCTGAGCTTATGCATCGAAGTTCAGAAAATCACTTGCCAGCAGGCCCTCACCAGCCAGCATAGGACCACTAACTCTGAAGAGTAAAACTTATCTTAACTTTCCACCCCTATAGTTCACTGGTGAAAAATGTTTTATTCCGTCATCTGTATATCCTTAAGTCAGATCCTGAGACCGTTCTGTCTTCCCCAACTATCCTTTGGTGGCTTACAGACGGACAGAAGTCTTAAGGATATGTTGGCACACAGTGCCTTAAGTCCAATATCCAGACTCATTTTGGCACTGTCCAGTGTGGCCGTCGGCGTTGCAACACGTGTGCTTATGTGATACAGACGCGTACTGTATCTTTTCCTTTAGCCACGTTTCTTATTGACGATGGTTTCACATGCGAGTCCGTAATCTTATCTATGCCATTATCTGTAAACGGTGTAACAAGGCTTATATCGGCGAGACAGGCAAGAGGCTCAGTCACCGATTCGTCCAACACTTGCCGACATACACCAATGCTCTGTGACCCTGTAGCCACCCATTTCAATGATACTGGCCATTTAGGAGCTCACGATGTCCAGGTCACAGCCATCCGATCGTGTTCCTCGGATGATCGCAGTCGATTTCTCTGAATCGGTTGATTTCTTTGTATGGTACCTTGCGACCACCTGGGCTCAACGTATTACATTCCTACGCTTCTTAGTACTTTCTCTTCCTATGCCTTGTAATCTATATGGGTATATGTTGCATGTATTCAATTTATATATTTACTAGATTTTTCATTGTTTCTCTTCCGTTCTATTTCTAGTTTTTATGTGTGTTTTTGTGTTACATTTATTTCGTTATTCGTTTTATTCCCAGATTTTCGTTTTTATTTCCAGAGTTTCATTAGAAACGTTTGTTTTAGTTGTCCATTTGTTTTTTAAATGTGTCCCTCCTGTTGTTCGTTTTTGATAAAGGCCTTGTTGGTCGAAACGTTGCTGTATTTTGTCATTGTTTTTGTAATTTGTAAAACTATATTATTTGTGATTACGTGTTTTGCCAATCAAATAGTTTTACTGCAGTCTCATCTGTTTTCTAAAACAAGGTTATATTATGTTACAAGTTCAGTTTAACATTAAGGAATATCTGTATTATTATCTGTATTATTATCTGTATTATTATCTGTATTATTATCTGTATTATTATCTGTATTATCATCTGTATTATTATCTGTATTATCATCTGTATTATTATCTGTATATATCATTATTCTGTATTATCATCTGTATTATCATCTGTATTATCATCTGTATTATTATCTGTATTATTCTATTTATTGTATTATCATCGTTTATCTGTATTATCATCTGTATTATCATCTGTATTATTATCTGTATTATCATCTGTATTATCATCTGTATTATTATCTGTATTATTATCTGTATTATTATCTGTATTATTATCTGTATTATCATCTGTATTATTAAACTATGTTATATATCTCTCCTTTTTTTCTTCTTTACTCTCTTTTCTCTAAAAAGAGATTTCTAGAACGGGCTTTTATGTGCCATTCGTAAATAGTGACTTTTACACATTCTCATTTATTTCTGTGATCCACCTTTTACATGGACGACCTATTTTTCTTGTAGCACTGATTATCATGAGTATCATCTGATATGTATCATCTGATTCATCTGTATCATCTAGTATCATCGTATCATCTTATCATCTGTACTGGTATCATCTGAGTATCATCTGAGTATCATCTGAATATCATCTGAGTATCATCTGAGTATCATCTGAGTATCATCTGAGTATCATCTGAGTATCATCTGGTATCATCGGTATCATCGTGATCATCTGTGTATCATCTGAGTATCATCTGAGTATCATCTGAGTATCATCTGTATCATCTGAGTATCATCTGGTATCATCTGATATCATCTGAGTATCATCTGAGTATCATCTATCATCTGAGTATCATCTGAGTATCATCTGAGTATCATCTGAATCTGAGTATCATCTGGTATCACTGTATCATCTATCATCTGTATCATCATCTCGATATATCGTATCTCTATCATCTGAGTATCATCTGAGTATCATCTGAGTATCATCGGTATCATTATCTAGTATCATCGATATCATCTGAGTATCATCTGAGTATCATCTGAGTATATCTATCTGAGTATCATCTGAGTATCATCTGAGTATCTCTATCTGAGTATCATTGTTTGTCTGTAAATCTACTTTTCTAGCCCAGTTATTTAATTTGTTGTTTCTTGATGAAATCTAGTGTTGATGTTGTACCCACTTTTGTATCTGATGTCTTCATTTCTAAATTGGTCTCTTCTTGTTACACCCAGCATTCTGCGTAGACACTTCATCTCTGTCGTGACTAGTTTTCTTCTATCATTTGATATCAAATTCCAGGTTTTGACACTTCATCTCTGTCGTGACTAGTTTTCTTCTATCGTTTGATGTCAGTGTCCAGGTTTGACACTTTATCTCTGTCATGACTAGTTTTCTTCTATCATTTGATGTCAGTGTCCAGGTTTGACACTTCATCTCTGTCGTGACTAGTTTTCTTCTATCATTTGATGTCAGTGTCCAGGTTTGACACTTATCTCTGTCATGACTAGTTTTCTTCTATCGTTTGATGTCAGTGTCCAGGTTTGACACTTTATCTCTGTCATGACTAGTTTCTTCTATCATTTGATGTCAGTGTCCAGGTTTGACACTTTATCTCTGTCATGACTAGCTTTCTTCTATCATTTGATGTCAGTGTCCAGGTTTGACACTTTATCTCTGTCATGACTAGTTTTCTTCTATCATTTGATGTCAGTGTCCAGGTTTGACCTTTATCTCTGTCATGACTAGTTTCTTCTATCATTTGATGTCAGTGTCCAGGTTTGACACTTTATCTCTGTCATGACTAGCTTTTATTCTATCATTTGATGTCAGTGTCCAGGTTTGACCCTTTATCTCTGTCATGACTAGTTTTCTTCTATCATTTGATGTCAGTGTCCAGGTTTGCACTTTATCTCTTCATGACTAGCTTTCTTCTATCATTTGATGTCAGTGTCCAGGTTTGACACTTTATCTCTGTCATGACTAGTTTCTTCTATCATTTGATGTCAGTGTCCAGGTTTGACACTTTATCTCTGTCATGACTAGTTTTCTTCTATCATTTGATGTCAGTGTCCAGGTTTGACACTTTATCTCTGTCATGACTAGCTTTCTTCTATCATTTGATGTCAGTGTCCAGGTTTGGCACTTTCTGATACATATGTTTTTCTTCATTGATGTCGGTCAGGTTTGACATTATCTTCATGACTAGCTTTTCTTATCATTTAATGTCAGTGTCAAATTTGACCTTTATCTCTTCATGACTTAGTTTCTTCTATCTTTGATGTCAGTTCAGTTGACCTTTCTCTCAATCACTTTCCTATCATTTGATGTAGTCAGGTTTGACACTTATTCTGTATACTAGCTTCTTCTATCATTTGATGTCATTCCAGTTTGACACTTTATCTCCATACAGTCCTATCATTTGATGTCAATTCAGAATTTGAGCTTTTATCGCAACAAGCTTTCTATCATTTGAGTCAGTGTCAGTTTGCCTACAACATATTGTTCATCGTTTTCTTGTTGTACAATGTTATTAGTATTCATTAATCATTGCTCTTAAATTGAGTCACTTTACCTAGATTGGTGCTTATCGACATTACAGTGGATTTGTTAATTAATATCAACTGTTAAACTGATCAATTTGTAATACGTGCTTATTTTCTCGATTTCAGGCACAATATCAGCGATCAAATGTAAATCTAAATTAGTTTTAAGAACTGACATGTCAATTCATCCTTCTATATATCTTAATATCTGTATCTAAATGTACCTTTACACAACTGAAGCAGGATTTAAAATGTTATTTAGATCTGTGAGCAAGTGAAAGTTTTTTCAATTCAGGCGATTCCATTTCAGTTTTTAATCTATATTTCAATGAATTTGCACCCTATTGTTTAAGTGTTTCATGCTTGTAAATATGTCATTGACTTTCATTAGAAACGTTTATTTGGCTCCATTGTTTTAAATTGTCTCCGTTCTTTGTGATAAGTCCTTGTTCAAAGTTACTGTTTTGTCATTGTTTTTGTAATTTGTAAAACTACAGTACTTTGTATTACGTGTTTTGCCAATCAAATAGTTTTACTGCATTCTCATCTGTTTTGTGAATATTTGATTGATTCATAAATTAATTGATAGTTTGAGCTTGACCCTACAGAGGCGGACATTTGGCCTATGAGAGAGAGAAATTCCGAAGGACTGTTAAGGCACAGCCAACTCTAGATAACTAGGCCAGACAACTGACAAGGGGTTTCCTGACCTAGATCAGAAAATGGGGCCGGAAAATATAGATGTTTGATAGTACACTGCAAGCTTTTTTGCAATTTTACTCTATTCTGTGAGTCTGTGGTTATTTATTGGTGAAAAATATTCATTATATTTGATATTCCTTATTGTTAAACTTAACGTGTTGCATAATATAACTTTGATTTGGCATTTTGTGTTGATTTAAAATGAATTCGTGTATATACACCAACACTGGAATGCGAGGTCACGTGGTGTAGTTGGAGTCTGATTTCCCATAATTCTTACCTGGGTCCGAAGGCCTATACGTTTATAGTTGGCTGTGGTTAAGGTGACAAAGTTAAGCTCTGGACCAGCTATTTGATGATGATCACCTTAACCCATTCATCCGTTAGAGCCGACCTATCGGCTGGCAGTATTTTGCCTGATGACGCAAAGCCAATATGCATAGCTAATGCAATAAACATCGCGATATAAATGCGTTCGAATGTAAACCAAAAAAAATCAGTTACGGAATAAAAGTGTTAATATGTGATATCATTGAATTTACTTATAGTATTCATATTTATGTTACTATTTACAATTACGATAACAATTTACAAGGTTTAGTACAAATAACAATTTACAAGGTTTAGTACAAATAACAAATTACAAGGTTTAGTACAAATAACAAATTACAAGGTTTAGTACAAATAACAATTTACAAGGTGTAGTACAAATAACAATATCGATTTTTTTCGATCCAGAAGCACTTGAGTTTTCAGCTCTTCGGCTCAGTGCCATGGACATCGTAACCCTTCGGTTCGGTGCCACGAACACAGTGAATCTGGGAACCTGTGGCTTTTCTGCCAGCCCGTGGAAATGAACCCGCACTCACAAAGGGCTAGTCACCCACTGTCAAACGCACTACGAACACGCTGGGCAGGCGGGTAAACAATATAGATGGAGACGGCAGTAAAACTATGTATCATGACGAAGCACGTCACACAAAGTACTGTAGTTTTACAAAATTCCAAATTGTCATTGTTATTGTAGTTTGTCAAACTTGTTTGACGTGCTTGTACAAATAACAAGAGCGCCTTCTGTGTGAAAGACTAACATAGTGGTTGGTGGTGTGATTTCATACATTTTTATGCCTCTCTAATGGTTAATGGTGTGGAATGAGTTAACTCGTTTTTGTGTGTGTGATTTGAACGGAATTCACTACCTATGTTACCGCTTTTTAGAGAAGTGTAGGACGGGTGGGGTGCCTGGGGTGCCGGGGGCATAAGTCTGCAGAATTTAAGAGCCGGATGGCTAGTGTAATCACTGTGAAACTGTTCAGATTATGATTGTTTATGCCCCGACAGAAAAAAACTAATTGGCCGTACTAGGGATTGAATCCAGGTCTCCCGAATAAAAACCTGCGCTCTAATCCATTCCGCTAGAAGCTCCTCGTTTAACTGGATATACCAGGGGGAGGAAGAGGACAATTATTCTTATGGTTATCTAACATTTGTTCCACGTGGACTAGCGCGTCTCCTTTATAGAAATATAGACTTAGATTATTGTTGAAATAAATAATTCATGGGCTGAATAAATAAATAGCTATTTGATAGATGTCTCGTACATTTTTGTGATGTAATTCTTGCTTTTTGAAGTTCACAATTGTTTACTAACTAAATGAAATTGTTTGTCCTCATTGAGCTCATCTCATCACATTTGGTTTATTTAGTGGTGTTGTCACTTTGTAGTTTATCTTTGTTAGTTTATCTTTTGTGTGTGTTCATTTGTAGTTTCTTTTGTGAGTTCTCTATTGTGAGTTTACTTTTGTAGTTTTCTTTGTGAGTTTCTTTTGTGAGTTTACTTTGTGAGTTTCATTTGCTTGTGAGTTTACTTTTGTGAGTTTACTTTTGTGAGTTTACTTTGTGAGTTTACTTTGTGAGTTTTCTTTGTGAGTTTACTTTTGTTTGAGTTTACTTTGTGAGTCTTTCTTACTTTGTGAGTTTTACTTTTGTGAGTTTACTTTTGTGAGTTTACTTTTGTGAGTTTTCATTTGTGAGTTTCTTTGTGAGTTTACTTTTGTGAGTTTCTTTTGTGAGTTTACATTTGTGAGTTTCTTTGTGAGTTTACTTTGTGAGTTTACTAGTTTCTTGTGAGTTTACTGTTGTGAGTTTAATACTGTTGTGAGTTATACTTTTGAGTTACTTTTGTGAGTTTAATACTGTTGTGAGTTGATAAAGCTCCATCTTCTTCTTCGGTACTTGTTAACCACTTCTTGTGATTTGTACTTGATCTGAGCCTAAGAGCATTTGTATGTTGTGCCAGTTAGGCGCCTACAAGTAGACCAACGCATCCTATTTCTGCGACGCTTTTTATTTACTAGGGTAACTTTCCTAGGTCCTACCTCAGTCGCCTCTTACAATGTGTCCTGTAATTCGCAGTGGTACTATTCTTTGCTCCGCTTGTGGACCCTGGCAACACACAGGCGTGTTAGGGCTTTTGGTCCAGATGAGTCACTTAAATTGAAATTTAAATCTCCACAAATGTCTGTCTGTATTGTTACCGACCCCCAGGCAGTATGTAGGTTGACTGTAGGAGATAACAGGTTAAGTAACAATAACACAGAACAACTAAACATAACTACATCAATATTTTGTTATGGTTTGGTATTTATATCAGATCTATTTCTTGGACGTGGATTGATACAGTTCTGTCATATTAAAACAATAAGTATTCTTACACTTTCATTGATTGGTTGACAGGAACATCATCATTGCACTTTGGGGAATAACCATGTGTGCTATGATCTCTTTCTTAAACATATAGATTTCAGCGACAGAGCACGAACGCCGTATCAACAGCAAGGTTCCCCGAAAGAATTGTAGTTGAGAAGGTTGTGAAAATATTAGCAGAAAATTATTTTTATTATTTGTTTTTAATTTTCGAATCAATTTTACCGGGGCATTGGCTTTATTTTAGCAAGTTCTTCTCGATTTTGAACTACCAGTGGTTCTGTTACGTGCTCAACTTGAGCACGTGACCACCGTTTTATCTTTCTTCTCTGAAAGGATTAGATACTCAATCTCATTTACACTGAGATTAGAAATCTCAACGAGGGAACGAATTGAGTACCTTTGAAAGTAGAGGCAATCACCTAACTTCTACGCCACAGAGGCACCCATCCCCACCCCATGCACCGTCTTACAGTTACTTTCTTGTTATTTCTGACAAGTTCATAGTTCATCTATCATCAAATAGCTTCTCATTATTATTATATTGTACTATATCTTCCAAAGCGGCGGAGAAGATCATTCATGCCTTTGAATGCAAATGTTACAGAAGAGTACTTAGAATATCATGGACAGAGAAAAGAACAAATGTTACAGAAGAGTACTTAGAATATCATGGACAGAGAAAAGAACAAATGTTACAGAAGAGTACTTAGAATATCATGGACAGAAAAAAGAACAAACGCTTCTGTTCTGCAACTGCTTGATATTAAAGAGAGTTGACTATTAAAGATCATAACATCAAGGACAATTAAATATTTCGGACACATCAAACGATATGAGTGCTGCCTAGGGAAGATAATGTTGGAGGGAATGGTGCCTGGAAGAAGAATGAGAGGAAGACTAAGAAAACGATGGGTGCGTGATGTCATTGACGATCTGAGAATGACTGCTGCTGACGTCGGTAAACTTGCACAGAACAGAGAGTTTGCACGTACAATCGCTCTTAGGCTCAGATGACATAGAAATCACAAAGTGTGGTTAACAAGTGTTCAATATGTAGCGCTCAAAGAAGAAGAAGATATCAACCAATCCGTAGTAGCACGCTCTCATTTCTACCAAATTTTGAACATCGACCAAGAGACACGTGTAGATGTTATCACTAAGCGATATTGATAATCTGATATGTAACAATTCTTTAATTATACGTAGTAACGTATGCACTATCATCACATCACATCTTGTGAATAGAATTATCTTAGATCTCTATCCACTTTGCCAGACTGAAGTCTGTTATCAGAGCCACCACGTAGAGGTCGGATAGAATCTTGGTCAATGCTAGCTCATTGATCCTGTTACTACTTTCCTCTTTAATTTCTAGCACCTTTGACCCCAATTCATTCAAAAACATGCTTCATTTATTCCGTATAACTGTATTACAACTGGATTAGAAATCATTATTGTATTCCAAGCCCCAATTCTTTTATTTCTACAGAGCCAACCTAGGACACAATATTCAATTCATATTTAGAATATCGATCTTGGAGATAATCAATTTATACATATGAATTTTGAACAATTTATACATATGAACTATGAACAATTTATGCACAGACTTGAATTTCATATTGATTTATTATTGAATGATTTCTAGATAATAAAGGATTGTAATAAATCTTATGTCTGGAATTACTCCAGGCTTACGTGGATCTACTGTTCTGGGAATGCCAGTGTTTGCGGTAATGAGAGAGCCGACATGCTTGCATCAACAGCAGTGGCGGCTCGTTAGTAAATGCTACTGGGGCTGGGTCCTACCAGAAATAATGTGTAACGTGTATTTATTATTTTATAAATTAAAACATAACAACTCAAAACCATGATCTTCGCGAAAATTTGTGTCTGACCCTACCAATAAAAATGATTACGAGCCGCCACTGATCAACAGCATCGATTATTGGAGACATGGAGATAGACTGATCAACAGCATCGATTATTGGAGACATGGAGATAGACTGATCAACAGCATCGATTATTGGAGACATGGAGATAGACTGATCAACATCATCGATTATTGGAGACATGGAGATAGACTGATCAACATCATCGATTATTGGAGACATGGAGATAGATCAAATGTATGCTCTTTGTTCTCTTCACGACTATCTGTTGGATGAAGACACTAAAATAGGTCTTGAATCGATACAGCAATTTAAACAGTTTGTAGCTACCCATTGTACAAGTAGAACTGGATGCATGAGAGGCATAGTGAGGAGTGTGTTTAACAGTGAGTCACAGGAACCAGCAGTATGCATACTTTTCGAAAACTGTTAAGGGAGACTGAGCATTGACGGGTATGTTCGGAGTACTACGATATCAGTTTAGTATCCAATAACCATTACCTTCCTTCTTTTCTCCTTCTCCACTTTTTTGCCGTCAGGCGTAGCAGGTTTAACTGAATATTGGTTTCCGAGATAATGCACGCTCGGTCGCTTGATATGCTGTTGATATTGTGGTGTTTTAAGATGTCTGTAACTTCATCAAATACATCTTTTTCTTGGTCTGCCTCTTCCTCTTGGTGTCTATATTTTCTGGTTGTACGCTCTTGCAACTGTTGTATTCGGGTTCATTCTCACCAAGTGGCCAAATCTTTTGAGTATCTGTTTTTCAAGATGCTTCTATACAACCAATAACCAATCTTCTTCTTCTTGTGTCGTCACACTGCTACCGGGTTGTTGCCCAGTGTCGTCACACTGCTACCGGTTGTTGCCCAGTGTCGTCACACTGCTACCGGGTTGTTGCCCAGTGTCGTCACACTGCTACCGGGTTGTTGCCCAGTGTCGTCACACTGTTACCGGGTTGTTGCCCAGGTCGTGGTTTCTGTTTGTCTTGTGCTGTTCTGGTGGCTTGGTGATGTATTTTTTCTCTTTCACAGGATTTTGCTATGCCATCTAACCATCTTTCGTGGCTTCCTCTTGCCTTCTTTCCCGATGTTCTGTTGTAGAAACTCTGTATACTGTGGAGTTTGGATGCATTCTTATTAAGTGGCCAAAACATTTCATTCTTTGTTTATCTATGTAATTCAACAGTTCTGTGCCAACTTTCTTCTTATGCTGATTTGGTGATTTGTTTCTCAATATAATTCAAGCAGGTTCTGTCCCAACTTTCTTTCATGCTGATTGTTGGTGACTTTGTTTCTAATGTCAATTCAAGCAGATTCTGTGAACTTTCTTCTATGCTGATGTTGGTGACTTTGTTTCTCAATTAATTCACAGGTTCTGATGCCAACTTTCTATCTTATCTGATTTGGTGACTTGTTTCTCAATATAATTCAAGCAAGGTTCTGTGCCAACTTTCTTTTTATCTGATGTTGGTGACTTGTTTCTCAATTAATTCAAGCAAGGTTCTGTGCCAACTTTCTTTCTTATGCTGATGTTGGTGACTTTGTTTCTCAATGTAATTCAAGCAGGTTCTGTGCCAACTTTCTTTCTTATGCTGATGTTGGTGACTTGTTTCTCAAGTAATTCAAGCAAGGTTCTGATCCAACTTACTTTCTATCTGATGTTGAGACTTTTTTCTCAAGTAATTCAAGCAAGGTTCTGTCCAACTTTCTTTCTTATGTTGATGTTGGTGACTTTGTTTCTCAATGTAATTCAAGCAGATTCTGTCTAACTTTTTCTTATGCTGATGTTGTGACTTGTTTCTCAATATAATTCAAGCAAGGTTCTGTCAACTTTCTTCTTATCTGATTGTTGGTGACTTTGTTTCTCAATGTAATTCAACAAGGTTTGTCCCAACTTTCTTTATGCTGATTGGATGTTGGATCAATAACCAATAACCAATAACCAATAAGACCAGCTATTAGTCCGTATAAGACAAAAGAGGTTCTAAATGGTATATGTTACTTTGTGACTCAAACATCGGGTGTGTGTGGCGGGGGGAGGTAATTGATCTTCTAACTATAGATTTGTATAACTAACTAACCCTGCCAGATTTAATCCCTTAATTATAATGTATGACATTCACGGTGACAATCATTGAGACAATCTCAATCCTTAAAGACAATCTCTGATGAGAAATAGCACATTGTCATCTCAAGCTAAGATCTATAGCTATGATTTATATTTCAGTCGAACTTTAATTATCACGTTCAGTCTGAACGGAAGTAAGATATCCTGACATCAGGAAGCGGATGTTGACGATGAATCTGTTTGATAGCGTTGTCAAGGATACCGCGTGAAAATATGCTTGAATTTTTATGAATATAAAATTGTTCTTTTCAAATGACTCAGTGTTTCTGACAAAACGTAATATTTCCTTCTTTTTCTTTTAAATTTATTTTTAAAGAGGTTGTTAACGTTGAGTGCCGTGATAGTGTAGTTATTTGTGTACTTATTTCGTATGCATGTAGGTTCAGCATCAAATCTCACAGTGGGAGAAGAATGTGGTTCTGAAACTAACGACTCCTAGATGCCCGTCTGCCCAGCGTGTCGTGGCGCGTTGGACGACGGTGACAAACTCCTGTGAAAGCTGGTTCTCTCTCTCTCGCGATCGTTCTTATGTCGTTGTTATCATTCTTCTAATGTGATATATAAACAGCCAATCATCAAGAACGGATGTTGTAGTGCTGGTTCAATTCCGCTGGCTGGCAGAAAAGCACAGGTTCTCAGATTTATGGTGTTCGTGGCACCGACCAGAGAGGTTACGATGTCCATGGCACCGAGCCGAGAGCTGAAAGCTCAAGTGCTTCTGGATCAGGAAAACAAAAAAAGACTCCTATATCGATTTAGCCTAGATCGATTTAGCCTTAATTTACTATACGAGAAAGAGTGTACTCGGAAGAAAAGGGAACCGACGTGATGTTGACCACATCATATCTCCCTCTCTCAAACCAGTAACGCCCTTGGAGCTTAATGCAGTAACAAATACTCATAATTCTTCTCTGTTCTTGGCCGTCCTCTGTATTATGTTCCAGCTGTGATCTCTCCTCCAAGTCGTTTTGGACCTTCCATTTTTTCATTTATCCACTGGTGTTCATCTCAGTGCAGTTTTGGTTAGTCTGAATGCGTATCACATGTCTGACTCATCTTCATCTTCTCTTGTGGATGATAGTGCTAACATGTTCTTGTTAACATGTTTCCATGTCCTTTTAACATGTCCTTGCTAACATTTTCTTGCTAACATTTTCTTGCTAACATTTTCTTGCTAACATGTCCTTGCTAACATGTCCTTGCTAACACTGTGTAAACAGTTTTTGGTTAAAGATAGTCTTTGGCCAGAACATCGTCCGAGTGGTAACCGGGCCCAAATTTGGGGTGTAAAGAATAGAACCACTGTTACCTGTCACGCATGTCGTAGAGGCGACTAAGGAGGTTTGGCTGAAATCGGATGTACGTGTCCTAAACGTGTAAAGTGAATGTGTTTAGGGCCTACCAAACCAATGTGCAACGTATACACGTTCTTGGCAAAGATCAAACATATCACAAAGAGTGATTCAAATTGGTCGTAAAGAACGAACGCAAAGAAGAAGAAGAGGACAGAACATTATTCAAGATTTTTTTTTTGCAGACAAGTTGTAGGAAGATGACAAGTTTGTATGTATATTGCTCTATAATTCTCCAGCAATCTGATCTGTATAGTCAAGTTAATACGGAGTAATACACAAGCACATATATATTACAATATTTCACTAGCAAGGACAAAGTAAATAATTAAATATGAAATGTATATTTCATTGTTTGTGTAATACTATAATATAGTCAGTGGCGGCTCGTTATAAGGGTCTGTAGGGCGGACCACATCAAAAATAATGAGTAATGTGTATTAGTTATTTTATAAATTGTTTGTTCATAATTA